>NIWZ02000079.1:0-110208 GCA_002242745.2 Lecanicillium sp. LEC01
TTGGAGGTGCCAACCGGTCCAACCGTTGGAATCGGTTGGTTGATTACGCACTCTGAGGGGTTCTGGTAACTGTCGCTCGTTGTATGCTACGTGGCAAGAGTATTGACGCAGCAGGAGAGAGACGATTCCCTAACATGGGTGAGTTCGTAGGCTGTTGATATGAATATATTCCGCAGCTCGTTATAGCCAGAACGACCAGCCTCACTAGACGTGGGAAGACGTGTGGAGATCCAGTTTAGCCGATGGCCAGCAGTGGGACAGAGCCTGGGGCACAATGCAGTGTTGACAAATAGAGAAATCGAACCTCTCAGCGGCTGTTGCGGGTGTCTCAAGGCATACCAGTACAGTATGAAACAGCGGGTTAGACGGTGCCACGTAGTGAAACCATAGCTAATGTTTTCGCTTGCATGAGGGTACCCAAAATTTCCATCCATAAAACCTCATCTAACATGGCTGTTTTATAAGATCTCCCGGTAGAGCTGCTCGTTTCCGTTTCGGCTTTTATGCCTCAGCGGACAGATCTGAGTTTTCTCAGTCGCTGCTTGAGGGCCTTGCATCGGTTATTTTCGGATCAACTATTTCAGCTAGCCTTTGACCACTACGCAGGTCCAGTTTGAAGTCCACGACATACAAAGGCCTGAATTAGAGTTAAAAAAAGCCAAAATAAAAATAAAAAGCTCAAATATTGTTCTAGGAGGCTAAGCTCTACACTCGTCTAGGCGGGTAAGATCGTCGAGACAGCGTAGGTTCAGACGTGTAGAGTAGTGTTCCTTACAAGGTATCCATACTCCGGAAGAGAGTTATTCCGGCACCTCGTATAACATAAGCAAGCTTTACCAACTCACAAAAATAGAGCAGGCTCTGGCCTTTGCGGCCGGCAGTACGTAGACGCAGCCCATTACTCCCGCCACGCCCAATACACACCGGGGGTGTATGAGGGTGTCATTAGTAACAGGCAGTTAACAGGCAGTACTGACGTTGTGCTCCGTACGTAGAGCAGTTTACTACCTTTCCACTGCTAATTTCGTCCGCATATTTCGGACGGCGCCGTCATGACACTGCAACGTTTTGGCCGCGAACTTCTTCCCCAAATCATTTGCAGCGTCGCAATGGTCCAGCTTGCAGCCTCCCCAAGGAAAAAATGACAAATGCACAATGTACCTCGTATTAATAGACACGATTAATATACCGGTAATGCTGCCGAGCGAATAAAACGAAGGGTGAATTTTTTTCCCGGGTCGAAAGTGATCCGGTTCAGTTAGATAGCCTTATTCGAATCTTGTTGTGGTGGTGGGTGAAGCCGTTCCTGATGGCGGGATCCACTGCGGGGGATGTCTTGGTGGGACGCGGGAGCCCCGCGACGCCAAAACGGTCGACGCGTTTGGTGAAGCCGAGCGCGAAGGCGAAGGAGAGCGGAATCGACGATGCTTCGCCGGTGAAAGGGGTGAAAGCGCCAACAACGCGAGCGACAAGAGCGACACGAGCAGCAAGAGAGTTATCCAACGATACCGATACAGAACGTGTAGAAACTCTCGGAAACAGTCACGACCGTGCCGAGCTCGCAGAAGCACTACTCTACAAGGTCCTGGATGAGTTGAAGGACATCAAGATCGCGTCAGCCAAGCAACAGGATCTCATCGAAAAACTACAAGATCAAGCAGATGAAGCTCGTCGAGAGATTCGAGACACCAAGGAGGAACTCAAATATGTACGGGAACAGCTGGAGGCTGTCACCACTGCTATTACAGTGCCCGAAACGAGCCCTAGGCCATCATATGCCGAGATTGCACGTACACCACCCGAAAGCCAGCCAACCAATATACGATCCTTGACGTCGCCAAACAAAACACCATCCGAGGTTACGGATCTACTCTACTGCACGGTGGACGTGTCCAGAGTCGACGAAGGCGCGGTCAACCAAAGACCTGCTGGTACTATCCGGGAAACAATTGAAACTAGGTTGCGATCGGAGCTGGACCAAGCAAACTGGCGATGCCGTGCAGTAACGGTAGATCGCAAAAATCCCAATCGCATCCGAATTGCCTGCCGCAATGAAGCGGAACACAAGCTAGTTAAACAGCTGGCAGAAGCCCATGCTCCACGTGGAGCCAGGGTCCTGCGGGACGAGCTGTACCCCGTCAAAGTCGACAACGCCAGCCGGGTTGCCGTGCTTGACGAGCAAGGCGACTATCAACCCGGAGTGACCGAGGCGCTTAGCAAGGCAAACGACGTGCAAGTGGCTAAGGTGGCATGGCTGAGCAAGCGTGATACTCCAAAGGCATACGGCTCTCTGGTCGTTTACCTAACAAAGGCAGCTGACGCAAGGAGGGTCCTACAAGATAGATTTTTCTATGTCGGAGACGAGTCAGGCTCTACGGAGCGCTTTGAGAGGCGATTCCGTCCCGAGCAGTGCTACAACTGCCAGGAAATCGGACACAAGACCTTTCAATGCAACAAGACGCAGAAGTGTGGTAAATGTGCCAAGGAGGGACATCACCACAGCGTATGCACAGAGCTGACACCAAAATGCGTCCCGTGTGGCGGGCCACATGAATCGTTTAGCAAAAACTGTCGAAAGCTATTCCCAATCCGTCATGAATAAGTCCTTTCGCGTGGTACAATTAAATGTGAAGAAGCAGGGCGGCATACACGACAGCTTAATGAACGACCCTGAGCTACAAGATGCGTCAGTGATTTTGATACAAGAACCACAAGCCAGAAACATTGGAGGCCGTCTGTTGACAACGCCGATGATGCACCACAAGTGGACGAAAATGACACCATCAACTTGGAGCGATGGCAGATGGGCAGTTAGGAGCATGATGTGGATCAATCGTAACCTTGAGGCAGAGCAGCTGCCAGTAGACTCACCGGATTTGACGGCAGCTATTCTTCGATTAGAAGGGCACCTTATCTTAGTAGTCTCGGTTTACATTGCGGGACAGGACGATGGGGCTCTGAGGACTATGGGTACCAAGTTGCGCAGACTCATTAAGAAGACGAGGAAGGAGGCTGGGCAGCGGGTGGACCTTTTACTGGCGGGCGACTTTAATAGGCACGACCAGCTGTGGGGTGGAGAGGAAGTGTCGCTCCTGCGACAAGGCGAGGCGGACCGAATCATAGAACTAATGGGCGAGTTCTCCCTCAGCAGCTTGCTCCCACGTGGCACGAAGACATGGCATGACAACGAGTACGAGTCTACGATTGATCTTGTATTAGCATCAGAAGGATTGGCGGAGAACGTTGTGCGTTGCGGACTGCATGACACAGACCATGGATCCGACCACGAAGCAATTGTCACAACTTTTGACATAGAAGCTCATGTCATGGAACACAAGCCAAGGCTTCTCTTCAAGAACACGCCATGGAAAGCAGTGAACGCCAAGATCAGGGAGATGCTACTGGGTGCGCACACGGTCGGAAACGTACAGAGGGACACGGATACCCTGATGAAGGTGGTGCTTGAAGCTGTTCACGAGTTGACACCCCTGTCCAAGCCGTCGCCATATTCGAAGCGGTGGTGGAACTCGGATTTAACAGAGATGCGTACGATTTACACGTACTGGAGAAACAAAGCGAGGACGGAACGACGGGCAGGAAGACGAAATCGAGAACTGGAGGAAAGAGCCAAAGGCGCGGCAAGGCAGTATCACAGTGCCATAAAAGAACAAAAGAAGACGCACTGGGAAGCGTTTCTTGCGGACAACGACAACATCTGGAACGCGGCCAAATACCTGAAACCCGATACCGAAACCGCTTTTGGAAGTGTCCCACATTTGACGAAATCAGATGGCTCACGGACGACTGGTGCCAAAGAACAAGCAGGTGTACTGCTTGACACCTTCTTTCCGCCATTGCCAAACGACATCGGAGAGGAAGGGGAAAGGCCGGAGCGGGGGTCCGCAGTGCCCATGCCTGACATCACCATGGAAGAGGTGGAACGACAACTCTTCCAGATGAAATCTTGGAAAGCACCGGGAGAGGATGGCCTCCCGGCAGTGGTTTGGAAGCAGGTCTGGCCCGAGGTGAAACACTGGGTCTTCGCCATTTTCAAGCAATCCATTGAAGAAGGTGTTCTACCGAGTCAGTGGCGACACGCCAAAATCATCCCACTCAAGAAACCAGGGAAAGCGGACTACACCCTGGCAAAGGCATGGCGCCCGATCTCGTTGTTAGCTACCCTTGGTAAAGTCCTTGAATCCGTGGTGGCAGAACGTCTGTCACATGCAGTGGAAACATATGGCCTCTTGCCGACAAACCACTTCGGCGCACGAAAGCAACGATCAGCGGAGCAGGCACTTATGCTCCTACAAGAACAGATCTACCAAGCTTGGCGTATGAAGCGGGTAGTTAGTTTGGTCAGTTTTGATGTGAAGGGAGCCTACAATGGGGTATGCAGAGCGAGATTGATCCAGAGGATGCGAGCTAGAGGCATTCCCGAAAAGATTCTTCGATGGGTAGAGTCTTTCTGCTCCGGACGAACCGCGACGATTCAGGTCAACGGACACACATCGAACACGCAGTGTCTGCCACAAGCAGGCTTGATGCAGGGATCCCCACTATCGCCAGTTCTCTTTCTATTCTTTAACGCAGACTTGGTACAACGCCGGATCATGTGGAATGGGGGCTCAATTGCGTTTGTTGATGACTTCACTGCCTGGGTTGCGGGCCCAACAGCGCAAAGTAACCGTGAAGGAATTGAGGCGATTATTGACACGGCCATGGATTGGGGGAAAAGGAGTGGCGCGACATTTGAGGCGGAGAAGACGGCTGTCATCCACTTCACAAAAAGCGCCCACAAGAGCGACACAGAACCATTTTCCATTAAAGGACAGCTCGTATACCCTAAAAAGCATGTAAAAATCCTGGGACTCGTCATGGATGTGCGGCTAAAGTATAAAGAACACATTGCAAGAGCCTCAGCAAAGGGACTCGAAACGGCGCTGGCCCTGAAGAGACTACGCGGCCTCCCCCCAGCAACCGCACGCCAATTATTCACCGCAACTGTGACGCCGACAGTCGATTACGCTTCAAATGTTTGGAGGCATGCATGTATTGATCGGAGGGCGAAAATGTTAGACCGCGTGCAGAGGATAGGCGCTCAAGCCATCACTGGCGCGTTCTCTACTACGGCAACTCGCGTCGCAGAGGCTGAAGCCCACATCAGTAGCGTGCAGGAAAGGTTGTCGAAAAGAGCTGTCAAGCTTTGGGTCGAGCTCCATACCCTCCCCAACACCAATCCTTTACGCAGAGAGACATCAAGGATCGTACGGGTGTGGAAGAACAGCCCCCAGTCCCCGTTTCAACAAGTCGCTCTTGCCTACAACCAAGCACCCCTGAAAAACATGGAGACCATTCAGCCTTTCACTCTGGCGCCTTGGGAAAAGAGGTTGGTCAGCGCCGTAAATTGTGCCGAGACAGTAGCAGCAGACCATACCAAAGACCCGTGCATACGAATAGCGGTCACTAGCTCAGCACGGAACGGTACGGTTGGTGTAGGAGGTATGGCCCAATTTCCGGGCTCATCGGACGAGGCAGCGGCTAGAAGAAGCTTCTCCTTCACACTAGGCGCCAGGACAGACCAAAATCCCACCTCTGCGGAACTGGCTGGGGTGGCATATGCAGTTAGAAGAATTCTAGCCGGGTGTCGAAATCGCGAAATTACCATACTCACCCGAAACCGAGCGGCTGCTCTCATGATAGCAAACCCGCGCCAACAGTCAGGACAAGAGTATCTCTGCTGCATCTACGACACGACCTGGAAACTTCGCCAAGGAGGGAACACGCTGACTGTAGCCTGGCTACCAGTAACCGAAGAGAATGAGTTGCTTGCTAAGGCGAAAGATAGAGCAAGAGCTGCAACAACACAAGAGGCCTGTCCTCAGGCAAGCTTCCCTGCGATGAGATCGACGACGCTGGGCGTTGCGCGCTCAAGGGTACCAGTTAACAACAACCTGCCAGATAATGTCGGAAAGCATTCAAAGAAGATTGATAAGGCGCTACCTGGGAAACATACCAAGACAATTTACGACCAGCTCACGAGCAGAGAGGCCAGCGTGCTTGTGCAGTTGAGAACAGGCATGTCAAGATTGAATGATCACCTCTACCGAATTAAAGCGGCTCCTTCAGACCGATGCACTTGTGGACAGGCACGAGAAACAGTTGATCACTTTCTATTCAGATGCACCAAATGGATAACGCAACGCAAATGCATACAAGAGTGCGCAGGAACACGTATGGGAAATCTGTCATTCTTCCTTGGAGGAAAGGCGTCATCGGACAACCAAAACTGGACACCCGACATGCGAGCTGTCAGAGCCACCATTACGTCCGCAATCTCCACTGGTCGCCTGCTGGCGAGTTACTCGTAGACGACCGGAAACGGCTAATTTCTAACCCTCACACCACTTACCCTGGACCTCACCTCGAGCAGGTTGTCGCTTCAGTTGCTGTAGATAGGATGCTGAACACTTAAAGAAATGGCCTTTAAGCAGGCCTGCTTCGTAGATTATCCAAGAGGTTGCGGGAGCGCAAGAGCAAGGGACGAATAACATAAGTGCGGAGACGCAAATATTATGGGCCTTGGGGAGTACAAGACAACGCTTTAGAAGAGTTATGTATTTTATAAGCAGATAGTTTGCCCTTCTGGCTTAGGTCATCGGGCGTAATAGACGAATGAATGAATGAATATTAATTTATTCATCAATCTAAGCTAGGGAATAGAAGAACCGGGAGCCTCGGTCGAATGTGCAAGCTTAAATCCACGCCCGTGACGGTCAAGGAAACGAGCCTGCTCGCTACTTTGGTCTCCATTATTAGGTGAAACTGCACGGCCAGTATCTTGTGCCAACTGCTGCGCATTCGTGATATCTTCCTTTGACAATGCGTCGATCGTCTTCTGATAGCTCTCATCACTGATTTGCCCGCCGATGTGACGTGATCGACCCGTGAGGTTGATTCGCCTGGCAGTGACAAGATCGCCAACAGTCGATATTGTCAGGTTGTAAGCATCATCAGCCAACGTAATATCTTCAAAAACATTGTGTCGCTCCACATCCGAGGTGTTATCCGCGTCGGAGATTACTTTGATGCATTGGCGAATACTCTCCTTCGTCTCTCGTAAATGCGCAAGTTCTGTCGTAATATCACCAGAGAGCGTAGTCGTTGAGAGCACCGACTCCATTCGTTTGTCAATATTGTCTTCGTGGTTCTGTAACTGAGATACAAGCGTCCGAATGGAGTTTTTCGTTGCGTCCAGGCCGTTCTTGATGTATTTACTTGCCGAAGGTTGGTCAATAAATTGCGAATGTTCCTCTGGTACTGATTCTAATTGCTCAATCCGAGTAGATAATTGAGCACAGATTTCGAGACCCTTCTGGGTGCTTCTTTTCTCCTCTATTATGGCCTGCCATTCGATATTGACAGGCTCTGAGTCTTCCGCCTTCCCCGAAAGGCGTTGTATTTTCGTATCTAAGCTCCGTAAATGTTCATTAAGGTCGTGCGTAGTATCAGCAATCATGTCTTTGTAATCTTCAAGCACCTTCGGTGTTATAGCAGCAATTCGGCTAAAACAGCATTGCCTTAGCACATTGACATCGGCAAGAAAGTACGCTGCATTCAACTTATATATTTGCGTTTGCCAGCGCAATGTTAATTGTGCCTTTGTAACCAGCCAACATATCCTTGAAGTCGGTAATGTCCCCCTGTAAATATTTCTGTGTGACCCAGTCCCGAAAACTTGACCGCGACTCCGAAGAGCGACCGGTAAAGCGCGATATGAGGACACCATATTCTTTGCACGCGTTCCCACAGCGGTGAAGTGCCGGTTTAAGGGCGTCGAAGTCGATATCAGGGTGGTTGGTGATTGTCTCTAGGAGCGACTGGAGGACCGCTGTCAGGTCCCCCAACTCACTTTTCAGTGCGCGGGCCTTCTTGTCCTGGCTTTGGAAGTCGCGGATCATGGTGAAAAGATTCACGCTGGACGTCATGGCGAACGTGGCCAGCGCGACAACGCCAGATGTGATGCTGAGCGGATCTGCCATCTTTCGTCGAGACGACTTATTTACGCAGCCGAAAATGAAGGTTTAGCACCTTCACTTTGGTGAAGGGGATGGAGGGGAGCGACGCTTGAGGTAAAGAAGGCGCTCGTAGAGGGTGGGGCCACAGTGGAGTTGATTGGCGCTCGTCTTCATTTTACCTCGAGGGTGGCCAGTAGCCATGTTTTGCATGGCCTTCCCGCCTTCCGGTAACGCCGCTTGTGTGCGGAGAAAACAAGCTATGGAGGCCGTGGTAGGCATCTTGATGTGCCTGCTGACATGCACCTGGCCGCAGCGAGCATGCACACAGCCCTCACATTTAGACGGCGAGCAAACATCGCCAAGTTTATTTTACATTTCCAGGCGCTTTAAAAGCGTGGTCGTTGGAGCTACAACAGCGATATTATAAGAAAGCGAGCGCAATATAAGTTGCCGATGCAGACCTGGAGGCTTTTAAAGCACAGCCCCGCTTCACTCGCTAGGTATACATCCATGACACCTCAAATGGCTGAGCTTGTCTGGATACCGAAAGGATCCTCCCACTATAGCGCGGCATCCTGTATCTCAATCATTTATATCTTATCTCAGTAATGTCTGCGGTAAATTTTGACGCTCTTAATAACGATTGTCTTACGACCTCATAACTCGCATGCGCAAGTTTGCGTTTTCAAGTAGGAGAGAGTATGCCGTTGCATTTGGCGCCTTCATAGCGCAGCTAGCATGCTACGATACAGCGCCGTAGTCCCGGCTAGCCGCAGCTTCTCCCGACCAATATACAAATTGCCGTAGCAAATATGCAAATATATATTGGCTTGACGGTAAAAACGGCCATTTTAATTCACTTCAATATTCAAGTGACTTTATAAGGCGTCGTCGTAACCCAATTATATATAGAACGTCTGCGGATTCAGTCCGGGGCAAAAATTCTTACTATTATAATATATACATCGCCAGAGCTGCCCTTGGAGCACTCCTTCTTGTCTCTCAGTGTCACGTTATGGAACGCAGCTGTCGTCGGAGTCGCCATAGCGTATTTACATGACACGTGATAGCTGCTGTTGAGCGTGACACAGCTACAGCTGGAGGGTGTTGTATGAAGGAATATCCCACGGGCACCGGGCCAACCGTTATACGCCAAGACCTGAAATCCCTTCTGCTTGACCGTAAAGAAATATACAAACAAAGGGAACACTCCCCCCGGTTAACGGACGGCCCCAGTGCTGGAGCTCAGGCAACGGCTTAGTTGGACGTGCGCCTGGAGGGTTACCTAAGCCGCTGACAAGACAGCCACGCCCAGCTCCAGATATATAACGGCGCGGCCCGCTTGCACTGGCGTTAGGCATTCCGCAACGCCGAGCGCCAACAAAACAACACATCTACAGCTGCCGGAGCACAAAGATGGCCAACACCAGCGTCCGGGCAAACGATACATTCGCCATATGCGGAAAAGAAGAGCTCGGGATCGATGACGATGATGAGTGGATTGACGAAGACGAGTGCGCCGCAGGAGACACTACCAATAAGGCCGCGGCCAGAGCCCAGACTGAGGTCGCAGCGGGCTGCCGCGGGGACAACGAGACCTTTGCAGGGAATCGGCCTCAGAGACTCGTCAAGGCCAAAGAAGTGGGTGCGGCAACGCAGAATTCGACCCTTTTCTTTTACATGAACCCCAAGACAGGTGAATGGGCGGCGAAACCCATTACGGAGGGGGCCGAAAAACTGAAGTGTGCAAAAACAAGTATTCCATCCTGTCGCCGAGCACAGGCGACGACCAAAGGGGAAGGACACCGTTCTTATTAAAAGGTAAAGATGGAAAGGTACATTTGTGACCGCACTCACCGTCAAGGGAAGATGGACTCTTACTATTATGCCAGACATGCATGATACCCAATTATGGTATGCCGCCATCGCGGATCGGGTTCCACTTGTGAGTGGAAACGTGTCCTTAGATAACAACCTTGTGTCTCCAAATACAGCAGCATACAGTGGGTGGCATTTAGTATTTGCCCCCTGCCAGGTCACTCCAACGCCACTATCCACACCTTCAAGGCCCAGTCTAACCTAATTCGTCCTTTGTTATGATGCCGTTTTTATTAAGTCAATTTAGCCAGTTTCTAGTATTTCGTATACCAGCCGTCACACCTCAAAATAGCCTCAACGCGGTGGCTCATCGTATCGCAGAGCTTATCATGGATATCCTGCTCAATTGCATGCCACGCCTCCTTCGCAACCTCTCGCAAGCGTGCGTATGTTTCAACTGTGTCGGTTGCCTCAACTAAAGCAGGGTCAATTTCGTATATCTTAGCCTTCATTAGAGCCCAAATATTCTCAATCGGGTTCAAGTCTGGCGATAGGGGCGGCCAGATCATAATCTCATAGCCACGCTCACGGAGTAATTCCTTTACAATACCAGCTGTATGAACACTTGCGTTATCGTGCATGAAGATATCGTTAGGCTCGAGAAAGTCCGGTAGATATGCGTTATAGAGGTCGTATATCCCTTGGCTATCTACATTACCATCAAGAGCCACTAAACCAGTCCTTTTGCCATTGCCAAACGCTGCCCAAAACATCTGGCGAACTGTGCCCTGGCCACTGACGACTTGAACATCACCCTGTTCAAGTTGCTCAATTGGGCGTAAGAAACTCCATTGAGGCCGTTGGCCTTGGCCTCGCCGGACCATACACTCATCGCTCCATTTAACACGCCGCCAATCGAGATCACGATATCGTTCAGCCCAAGCACGACGCGCCTCTGCATGGCGTGCCTGAATTTGAGGCCTCCGAAGCTTCTTCCACTTCCTCTTATTCATCTCGCGAAGTAATATCCGAAGCGCTCGCTCTTTAACAGCATGGTCGATCGAGGCCAATAGGTCCTTATGGGTTATATCGGGGTTACGTTCCGTAAGGTCGTAGATAGAATCACGCTGTTCTTCAGAAAGCATCCGCGGCTGGCCACTGCGTGGCATAGATGTATTATTCTTCCGAATTGCCTCTTTTCGAAGGGTATATTTGATAGTTGAGAGAGGAATTTCTGGGTGTATTTTTGAGATCCTCTTTGCGCCATAACCAATGCTATTAAGCTCGCATAATCGCGACCGCATCTGCGGCGATAGCTCTGGGCCACGCGGCATCACGAATAGCCTCAGTTCGCATACGAGTAGATAGAAAAGGGGTAAACTTGAACGCCAAAAGCAGCATCATTATATTGGCCGCGCAACGCCTCGATTTGGTTAGACTGGGCCTTGAAGGTGTGGATAGTGGCGTTGGAGTGACCTGGCAGGGGGCAAATACTAAATGCCACCCACTGTAGCCGGACAATCACATAATATAGCCCATAATACGGAATGCCTTATCTTCACTCCTGGAAGGCGATGACTTTTTCTTCTGATCTCCCGTGAGTGAAAATTGCGCATCAGCCTACGTCAAAGACTCTCGGGAAATAACCGCAACCCTGAAAGCTCTGTGTGCCTACCTACATGCGCTTCTAGGAAATTGATTCTCTCCGAGTGATGGTTGTGTGGCAACCCAAGTAAAAGCTTGGCTCACGTTAATGGGCACGCCCAACCTTTCGACACTGTGGACCCTACGCTGTGATCTTCGGCCACCTAACTATAGAATGAGCTCGCTGTACCAGCGCCACCGCCACGGCATACATTGGACTGCTCGCGGCGCTTCCACCCAGGGCCCCCTGGTCAGTGTCTGAATGAGGGCATCATTCAGACGCTAAGACAAGTGTTTTTCTCGTCTGAGCGTGTAGGTGGCCTTCATTCTCCAACTATCACCCATGGACAAACATGTCTTACACACCCCTGCTTGTGTTTGCCGTTGCGCTGGGGCTGGTGCAGATTGCCACTCTCGTGCAAGTTGCTGGCGTCTGAAGAGTAAGCCCCCTGGCCATACGGCGCTAGAATCTTCTACTCGTACGCTAATGGCAGACAGGTAGGGTAAGCTCACTATCCACCCCACTGTGTAAAAAACCACTTAGACAAGGGTATAACCCCTGTTACTTGCCGTTCCAAAGCACTGAATTCTTACCCGCTGCTGCTCGCTGCACGGCTTGTATTCAATGCCTATTTTAACAAAATAGAGCCATTATCGTACGCTAAGCGGCCATAGAAACTGTGCCTACTCCTTAGAAAAACAAACATCTATTTAGCCTGACAGGAAAATTCTTTATTCTCGGGATTACTACGGGCTGTATAATTATTTTCTGCCCTCCTGAATCGCTAGCGGTTATTGGTGTAATTATATATGGTCTTTCTACTTATATCATCTAGTCAGTCTCTACCGAATATCTCCACGTCATTTCGAAAAAAATGCTTGATTATGACGAACTATGCCGTAGACTCCGCAGTGTCGCCTGTGTCAGAAAACTCTGCCCTCTAGTATATGACCGCTACGGCGAAAACAACGGCATCTACCAACAACGGTCTGTCCACGGGGTCCGCCTACAGCGGCACCACGGTATTCGGACCATTATAGCAACCCAAGAGCCAACTGTGTCAACTCCCGCATTAGACTTGTACTCCGCCACCATCGTCGAGAGGTCTACCGCACCGTGTTGGGTGCGAAGTTTGCAAACATATTTTCCTCGCTGATCTTTTGGAGCTAAATTTGCAAGCAGCTCACCTACAGGCATGTGAAGTTAAGATGTCATGCGAGATGCTTGCTTGCCCAAGGCAGGCCTGCAAGTATACGTCTCGCAAACCGAAGAGATCGTGGCATTGTCGCGTTGTGTTGCCATGCGTGTCTCCATTGAGCAGCTAATTTGCTGCGATGTGCCTTCCCGTAGCTCCGGTAAGGCGCACCCGAGATGCAAATGTCCGGTGCAAACATTCAAACGCACTGCAATTTACTATTCGCTTGGCTCGTCGATGCCGCGTCGTAAGTATGAGTCGTTATGGCCTTCTTCGTATGGGAAAGCTTGCACATCCAAATCGATGACCAGAGCTGTCCTTCTCTATGTCGTATCCATACTCCCACACCCAGCCTGTGCGCGGCCTCTTTCGGCGTCTACTGACGGAGTAGCCTGCAAGGCAACTCCAGTCGATGCCTTCGTAACCAATGCGCGGTCGTTGCAGCTGCTGCAGCGATATTATAAGAAAGCGAGCGCGATGTGAGTTGCCGATGCAGACCTGGAGACTTTCAAAGCACAGCCCCGCTTCACTCGCCGGCTGTACATCCAGTGACCACTCAAATGGCTGACCCGAAGGATGCCACCCGCTAGCGCGCGGCGTCCTGTATCTCAAACTTTTATATTTTTATCTTATCTCGGTGATTTGAGTGATGTCTGCGGTAACTTCTGACGCTCTCAATAACGATTGTCTTATGACCTCATAACTCACGTGCGCAAGTTTGCGTCTTGAAAATGGGAGAGTGTGTGCCGTTGCGTTTGTCTGGGCGCCTTTATAGTGCAACTAGCGTGCTTTAATAGAGTGCCGTAGTCCCGGGTAGGCGCAGCTTCTCCTGACTGATATGCAAATTGCCGCAGCAAACATGTAAATGTGTGTCGGCTTGAAGGTGAAAACGGCCATTCCAATTCACTTAAGTATTTAAATGACTTTATAAGGCCTCTTCGTAACCCAATTATGTATAGGTGGTCTGCAAATTTAGTCGGAGGTAAAAAAATCTTACTACGACAACATGTGCATCGCCAGGGCAGCCCTAGGACTCGATGATTCGACTGTCGTGGCTATCATTTTCGGGATTATATCCGTCACACTTGCAATCGCCGGCCTATATGTTGCCTTTAAACAGCTGCAGCTCGCTGCTTTCCATGCCTAAGCAAAGACTAGGGTATGTTGATCGAAGAACAAGGCGCCTACGCTCCTACTAACGAGGCAGTCATTGGTTTTCTACGAAATAAGCAGTGGACTGGCTCCAGTATAGACAACAACGCAGATCAGTTCGGGTCGTCCTGACGGGCGCCAAGAGGGGCAACAGTCTTGAGGCAGATCTTGTGGGCGGTGATACTGTACGGCGCAGAAGTACAGTGCGCCGTCAGGATGCGGCGACTCTCGGGTGAGAGACACACTAGGCGAATGCACATTGAGTAAAGCTGTTGTGCTGTAATGCAGAAGATATGATAAATGGCAACCGCTTTGGAAGAAGGCAAGATGTTTACGGCACTGTTCAATTTGCTGCTTTGTGCGGTACATGTTGTCGGCCCATATCCCTAGTCTCGTCCCAATATTAAGTGCATCCCACGCTTTTATTGTGATCACAGTTTGGAGGAGTGCAACCACGCAGGAAATGCCACCACAGATCTGTCTGACAACGACAGCTGTCTTCGCCCCGGCAAGCCGTGCCTGGGTGGTTGAAGCCCCATCGTCACGGCTTCCCAACGTCTCCGACGATATTACCAACGACAGCTACAGTATGACGGAAAACAGCTCTAGATAATCTGGCTTTCTACCACGGTCATGGAAGCCGAGCGGGTTCTGGCCTCTTACTATGGGATCTGCAATGCAATTACTTGTACCGGTACTGTACAAGGGGTAGCGTTACAGTAGCACTTGTCCTGGTGCGCCACTTAAAGTCTAGCGCGAATGGGCAGCTCGAACTGAGTTGCATTGTGTGCTTTAAGCTAAGCCTCGGTCAGTAATAGCATGCTATGCAAGATTTTAAACGTACAAGTGCGTTCAGATCTGGAAGCTCCTTGCCAGCGGGGCAATGCACGGTAAAATGCCAAGTACCGGTGGATGGATGTTGATATAGTAGGAGCGCGCAGATTTCACCGCGACGCCCTAACGACTGAGTCCTCGCCAGTAGAGAAGGACCTCGCCTTCGGGCAGCTTCTTTCTCTCTTTTGCCATGTTTTTTCAAAGCCTCTTGGTTAATTTCGATGTTGTGTACCTCATTCGTAGTAATCTATATCACATTTAGGGCCGTCACGTATGTGTGTTAATGGCTGTATGTGCCTACCATTGCGTTCAGATCTGGAAAAACCATGCCTGAAGGGCAGTGTTGCGTGACATGCCAAGCTGAGGATACATCTTGGTACATGAGAAGCGCTGGGACGTCCCCTTTCACTCCGAGCTTTTTGACAAGACTTGCCAAGGCTGGGCCACGCCTTTTCACGATCCGCACGCACTTTTCTTCGAGCATAGCTTCAGCAGTAAAAATACGAGGTAATGATGAGATTTGCATTTGATTATGGATTGTTATTGAAGAGTGTATTCCAAAAATGGCTCGCTTATATACATGGCTGTGGAGTTCAGTGAAGCTAGCTCACTCACATCACCGTCGTGCACAAGTTTATGGGTCAAAGAGCCCAAAGTCGCGGCTCATGCCAATTCAGCAGCGGACAACTCGTTCGCAACATACGCCATGGGGTAATGGGAAGCAAGAAGCCGCTGCCCATGCTACGAATTCTCAGCAACTAGTGGCAGCATACACCAGGGAGGGTGCATACCAAAACGCTGCTGCTTGTCATCGCGCAAATTTCGAGCGGCGAATTTTACTAGCGGCACTCCAGGGGGTTCTGGGAAGCAAACGCCTGCTGATCTTGTCAAGTCTACAGGCCTACAACTTATCATTTTTTAGCCAGCACCACAAGCCAGGGGGGTAGGGATCAAGAAGCTGCTTCGTTGACAGTTCACGCCATGGGGTGGCATTATTTGGGGCGTCGAGCAGGAGTACGAGTAAGTTGCAGCGTGGTGGAAAACGCCGAGGATGTACCCCCCCAACAACCAACAAACACCCCCCATCTTCCGCCCCTGGCCTATCGCATGCTGATTTAGCGTCGGCACTAATTATAACCCTAACCCTGGTTCAAGTAAAGCAGCAGCAGCCAGTATACTGAGTAGTGTAATAGCAAGTGGCACAACCCAGTCTGGTACGGCGGATTAATATTCAGCCGTCATCTACCGTATGGAATCCTCAACGAAGAGGACTGGCTGTGCCTACCAGAAGGCTGTCCCACTCTTACCCGCTGCACCAGGTGGCCTGCAAGAATCAGTGCTGTGCGTATCACGTGGCTGTCGCGTCGTCCTTCGCGCTTGTTTACGTACGCTCCATCCCTTTCCTTCGATCAGTCACGACAAAAAAAAATGTCCCAAAAATGGCGCTCAGCGAGGAGCAAGTCAAAATCATCGCGGACCACCCGCTCAATGACTTGTTGGCTCGTTTTCCCGCCAAATTACGCAGGTTCAATGCATCCAACGAAGCTTGGCAATCCGATATAGCTAGCCTCTTGCTGGCGTTGGTAGGCTCCAAGGCAGCATACAACCTCCTTTTGTCAGATGGGAATACCAATGTGGCAACAATGCTCTTTCCTATACAGCAGAATGTCCAGGGAGGAAAGATTGGGTTCGATCAACTCAGCCCGCTTGTGGACGCGGTTGTCGCCAACTCTCCCGATACCGACATCTGGACAATGGTCATCAACCTCATTGAAGCTGTCAACCCGTCGACACCCCCGCCGACCAGCATCGTCCCAACTGCACTCGGAACGCCAGTTAGAAGGAGCTCGAGCCGGCTGGCGGATAGCGAGACGCGCCATATTGTCGAACGTGAGCTCTTCTACGAAATACGAAACTGCACGCATAGAGGCGTGCCGGCCTTTTTTGAAAAGCATTTCGACTCGACAAAGTGGACCAAGAAACAGCAAAAAATGTTCAAATCAATCTTGGCGAACCATGACGGCACCAAATGGACAGGTTTTCCGGCTGATCCGTGGGAAAAGCAGGTGTGGGATTGGTTGGTCAACCTGGAAGCAAAGGCGTTAACTGGCGCAAGCTATCCGTTGCATACCAGCAAATCTGCTACCGATTTCAAGAACCGCAAGGGTCAGATGGATATATTTTTCCAGAAACCGAATCGAGCAAAAAGTGGCCAATTTAAATACAAGCATGTTCTTGTTGTCGGGGAGCATAAGCTGTCTCCTAAGACAGCCGACTTCAAGGCATGCGTACTGCAGCTCACAAGACATGTCCGGAGCATCTTTGACGACCAGCCGATGCGCCGCTTTGTCCACGCATTTACCATCAAGGGCACTACGATGGAACTCTGGATTTTTGACCGCTCCGGTGCATACAGCTCTGGTGAGTTTGACGTCCATCGCGAACCCGAGAAGTTTGCCAGGGCTCTTGTCGCATACGCCACGATGGATGACGAAGCGATGGGTCTCGACAGGTCCATTGAGTGGAAAAACGGCCACCGCTATATAACAGTGGAGGGAGCTGACGGCAAAGACGAATGTGTAAAACTGAAGCATCTTCTTGTCAAGCAGTGCGCTGTGGTGTGTCGGGGAACGACGTGCTTTGCAACCGAGAACGGCGTCGCCAAGTTTTCGTGGCGATCGGCTAAGAGGCAGCCTTCTGAAGTTAAACACCTCAAGACGACACGGGAGAAGGGTGTGGAGGGTGTCGCCACGCTTGTGGGACATCGCGAGATCATGACCGTTGCCGACTTGCGAGCGGGCTTGGAATTTACCAAGGATACGCAGCACTCTTTTCGAATGACCACCCAGGACCGATCGGACGAATATAATCGCTTACAAGACTCCGATACTAGCGGGTCAAGCAGGAAACGCAAGTCTTTAGATGAAGGCACGCGTCCCGCCACAAGGAGGCGGTCCAACAGCCAAAAATCTGCACTTAGTCAAGCTTACGACGACGACGATCGAGAAAGTAAAGAAGCGAATGGCCAGCCGAGACCAAGCTTATATCTGCCGGACCGAAACGACCCGTACGAAAACCGAATTCTGTCCTGCCTTATCGTCTCCCCCGCTGGACGCGTTATAAGCGACTTCAAAACCATCCGAGAGTTACTTGAGGCACTCCGAGACGCCATACGAGCGCATCAATCCTTATATGTCAAAGGCCGCATTTTACATCGCGACATTTCTTCCAACAATATTATCATTACTGATCCGGTCGAATCAGGTGGTTACAAGGGAATGCTCATCGACCTGGACTTGGCCAAAGAACGGGACAGCAAGCCTAGTGGTGCTCGAAACCAGACCGGGACGATGCAGTTTATGGCGGTTGAAGTGTTACGTGGCGCAGACCACACCTATCGGCACGACCTGGAATCATTTTTCTATGTGCTTCTGTGGATGTGCGCACGCTGCGCGTGGTACAGAACAAATGATCTCCGCAAGGACGGCGAGACCGCACCTGAAGAAAGCATACTGCGCAAATGGGAAGTTGGAAGCTTCAAGGACATTGCAAGTGCGAAAATGGGCCACATGACCGTCAACAGCTTGGAAGACATTATGGGTGAGTTCCCAAAGGCCTTTGAGGTTGTAAAACTCCTGTGTTTGCGCGTTCGGTCAATACTTTTTGGAGATACAGCAAAGATGATGATTGGGACGCCAACGGGAGATCCTGGACGACTTTATGATGATATTGTTTCGGCCTACAATGAGACCATTAATGGGCTCTGATGGTTAGACTAAATTTGCACGAGGCAATGAGCAGCATATTTCTGAGAGCGCGATTGCTGTCGACATAGGATTAGAATCTCGAAGAAATAAATCAACATGGTTGACTATAGCAAATGGGTAAGCAATTCACTACAACAGGTATACGCTACAACACTGACAACATTGACAAGGACAATTTGGAACTCAGCGATGACTCGGACATCGAGGCTCATCCCAATGTTGATAACAGATATTTCATCAGAGCAAAGCAGAACCAAATCCATGTCGAACGAGAGCAGCGCAAGCGCCAGGTCAAAGCCCTTGAATATGAGCGCATCATAAATGAGACGCCCTCAAAACGACTATCCTCTTTGGTTTCTGCAATGAAGACTCACACTCCTGGCAAACCGCCACCAGGAAGCGCTAATGGCCAGTTCCACAACCCAGCCATCCTGGTACGGCGGATTAATATTCAACCGCCATCTACATAAATGTTGACGAAATCGGCTAATTAATCGTTGCAGTATCGCTACCGGTCTCTTCCGCCTGCCTCAACAAGTCATTAACATTACCCTCCTTCTAGCACATAGACCGATTTCATAAGACCGTATCGTCGTGCCAACCCTAATATTATGTCCAACATCTTCATTCCCTGGTTTTCGCCTTAGTCTATCACTTTGCCGTGTTCCCTTAGCGCCTATCCGTATTTTTTTTCAGTACCGTCTCAAGACCCGACTCTGTCCCTACGGTCGCGATAGCTATCACGGAGATTGCTAGGGTTTTCTGCGACAGTATTCGCCTCGGAACTCAGAATACTCCATGCGGTGTCTTGCTCCCTATAACACAACCTTTGCACTCGGCGAGGGCCGCGCTTTTCTTTCTGTCAACTTGCACAGCAGGAAATGATCGTACTAGGTTCTGCATTTCGCCCGACTGCGTCAACTGGGGTGGGCCGGACACTTTGTAGGATACCGAGCTGTGATACTACGACTGTGGCTTACTCCTTTACATGGCGTGTCTCGCATTTGACAGGCTTCGAAAGCATCGCGTGGGCTCACGTGCTGCGAGGAGTTCTCTTCAGGGGACCGTGTATGGATACGAGTTAGGATGGCGCAATCACCAAACAACGAAGTACCGCCAACAGCGCCACACCAAACCACTAACGCCTCGGTGGCCTGTGATCGCAGCTCTGTGGCATGATATCCTGACACTTAGCTCGTCTTAACAGTCTCAGCTTCGTGGCCTCGCAATTGGGTGAAGTTCCCGTACGCTCGACCGCCTACTTCGCGATCCTACGACTTTTGGTATTTTGCGCCACAGCTCGCTGCTGAACGGTTGACAATGGCCTTTGGCGAGAACTGGCGGACAGGGTGCGCTGCTCTTGTGGTCGGACCCAAACGGCCTATACGAACAGGTCAAATCCTCATATTACTGGAACTTCTAGAATGCAGGTCGACTTTTCGGGAAGTAGCAGAGCTACGAAAAGGTACGCTGCAGACGTAGCAGGTTAAATGGCGACATTAATATACCAGATGACCGTGTTCTGACGAGGCTGTCTGCCTGGTAATGAGCCGAGATGTGGTTCTCCTGCTGCACGAGGTGGAGCAAGCGTTTACGATGCGGTCAAGTCAGCCGTGCGAAGAGGAAAAACGCGGAAATGTGCGAGGTCGGCATCAAGCTGACATAGCTGCATCGTCTGGCTTAACGTATCAGGTGATGTGTCTGACGGAGATCTGCTTTTATGCCCGTGAGGGCATAAAAGGGCGGTGTTCGCCCTTTTTCAACCCCTAGCAACTTCATCTTCTTTTTCAACCTACTAAGCCATCTTTTCCAATATGTCATACGCAACAGGCAAAGTTGCCTTCCCTCCTTCCGCTACTATCAATGGAGTGTTCCACTGTTGGACCGATGCCGACTCTGACATTTTATCTTTTAACCGCGAGGGAAGTTTGTCTCCGTTCTTTGGTAACATTCCTGGTTCCAGCTGCGTCATTGCCGGCCAAGATGCCTTCTACCTTGGCGCAGAGCTCAGTGCCGCCACCAACGCTGAGCAAGTCGAGCTCCCCTCCTTACACTATGATGATTGGGTGGTAGACCCACGAGACCATGAGGAGGCCGCGGAGCACAGCGGCGAGACAAAAATAGTCATGAATGACGTGATAAGCAAAGCAGAAGGTCATGCCAATGAGGACCGAAACGGGGGGACCGCAACTGAGGAGGAGTTTGATGCGGCGGAGGATGACCCAAAACAGGATGACGTGACAAAAGGGGCTGTGCCGGAGGAGAAGGAGAAAGAGGAGGGGGAGGGCCACAAGGACGACGAGAAGGACGAGGAAGACGAGAAGGACGAGGAGGACGAGAAGGACGAGGAGGACGAGAAGGACGAGGAGGACGAGAAGGACGAGAAGGACGAGGAGCACGAGAAGGACGAGAAGGACGAGGAGCACGAGAAGGACGAGAAGGACGAGAAGGACGAGAAGGACGAGAAGGACGAGAAGGACGAGAAGGACGAGGAGCACGAGAAGGACGAGGAGCACGAGGAGCACGAGGAGCACGAGGAGCACGAGGAGCACGAGGACAAGGGGAAGGCGGAAATGGCTCAAGAAGAAAAACATGCTTCCTGCACAGCTATTCCGCCTACGACCGGAAAGAGGAAATGGGATGCGTTAGAAGGGCCTGAAAAAGGAAGTTGTTATAATCCGATAATGATCGATACCGAGGATAGGGAGGAAGGCGAAATGGAGGTACCAGAGAGATGCAGCAATGTCTCCGATGATGTTCCGACCAGCAACAAAAGAAGGAAGCGGGATGCTTACAAAGGGTCCGAAGGAGGAAGTCATTTGAGTCCAATAATAATCAAAGACTAAGGCAATAGCTAGTCCGCGTATATAGAGCGCAATACAGTTTCTAAATAGTAACGCAAAATCTTTATGTGCCGCACTGCAGTCTTTTGCACGAAGCAGTCCCATATTTTGCGCGCACTTCACTCCTATAGGCTATTTAAAGTCCTCGTATACTCCATCTCCATGATGGCGCATAGGGTGAGAGCAAAATTAAGTCTTCCACCTTTCACGCCTAAGTCATACCAAGGAGTTGAGCTCACGTGCATGAAGAGTTTGGGTTCAGATGACTCCAGGTCAGCCAAGTAAGCGTCAGTGATGTCAAACTGTAGGAAGCAAACATAGTGGTGGGCAGCGTGCATGAAAATTACGCTGTCTATGGTAAGAATAGGTACGCGGTGATTCGCTGCGCACATACCTGCTGCCTTATAGTTCTCTTTGAGGGGTCAACTAGCTGTGCAACTAGAGCTTGGCAGGTCATTTGCGCAAAGCATTCATCCGAAATGATAGGTTGACCGTTCTCGATGGATTGGAGCCGGTTCTTCGTCTCGAACATCACAATACGATTCCGCAGAGTACTGAATATACGGCCTAGGTTTCGTCCGAGGCATAAGCCATCATCATCTGTAGCTACCACTGAGCGCCTGAGAACTGGCGTCGTTGCCTTAAGTCTTACCTTTGAATCCCGAATTTTAACAACGCCATCGATGTCTGGCTTATCGTGTGACGGTGCGAGGTACAGGATGTATCGGCTAGCGCAGCATATAAGGCCAAGATTGCATGTTTTGCTTCATCGACGTAACCTATAGAGGACGACCCTTGTGACCCTTCGACAGGTGGGCTGCTAGAACCGACCCGCATTGCACTGCAAACCGTGTAGTCTTCCAGTTCCGTATTACTGCAACTTCCTCTCGGCTTTGAAAGGTTCGTCTTCAGGGCAGTGTGACATATGGATAGATGATGTAGCATAGTCTTGGGTATATTGAGCTTCACCAAGATTAGAGTCGTACTAATATGGCCATCCCTGCGGCACATAGTTTGTAATGCCGTCATTAAGCCATTTCGTCTCCGAAAGAAGATTATCTTCAGAGAAAATCCCTATATAAGTGGTAGAGGAAACATTTTCAGAAAGCGGCATCGAATTTGATTTTGTTCTATTATCCTATATAAGCTTTTGGGCTATTAATGCCTTCTAGAATACGTTAGTTAAGTGTCGAAAGTAAAGCAGTGGCGTCGTATAACGCTTTATATATACGATAACAATATTAACATCGTTGAGTTTTCGAAAGTAACCGAGCAGCTTCTTCCAAGTACTTCGAGATATAAGCCACGCATTGCGGATATTATGCCATAGAGTGACCCCGTCTTCCGAGTCGTTCAAATAAACTGCCTTGATATAGCGCAATAGCGCATCTTACTCTTACCCCAGTATATAAGAATGCATGTATTATACGGAGTATTTGTCAGCGGGAATAGAGGCTCTAGAACCTTTGTAAGTGCCCGCATTCGGGCTTTGTATAAATGTGGTCGTACGTCATATACGGCGAATTTGTTAGAATGCGACGAATCGGAAGCATTGCTTATTGGCCGCGACTGTAATAGATTGCAGCTTTCATCAACTTGCCCCATACTATGCGAAACTGAGAATCTAATCATCCCTCTTATTCCTAGGAGCTTAATAAAATGCTTTGTCTCTGGCAGACTGCTGTCTATCTCTGACATTGGTAACGCTGCACGACTGGTTGTCGCCATGTTGGCTTGAACAGCTACTATAGCTTGGCTCCCGTCCCTTATCATGGTATGTATCTGCGCTTCCGGGTCGTCATCTTCGGCATATGTCACTTTTACAAGAGCATGACTTAGCCATTTTGGCGCTCCCATTATGCGCAATTATATAAGGTAAAAGTAGGCGAGCGGCATCGACGGTAGCGTTAACTTGCGAAAATAATAGCAGAAAACGTTTAATATCTGTGGTAAAGTCTATTCCACATACTCTTTCGTTTTAAGCGAGCGAGGGCTAAACCATTGGCCCGTATGATAATGACCTCGTTTATGATAATAGGCTATGATACTATTAGTCGGTGTTAATCACCGTATCCCTATTGGCTATTAGACACTGGGAGATCATATGTGTATTAGTAATATATCGTTCTATAATAATTCTGAACCTGAATAGCTACTGGAGTATCAATATCCCCGCGCTTGGGGAGGACTTCATGGCCGGGAAGCTTGGTATCTAGGTGATATTTCTCCAGACCCCGCAAAGGTGCTGCGGGTGAGTCCCCGACTGCCATGTCACCATCGCTGCCGCAAGCCCTCCAATCAGACCAAGGGCTAAGCGCTCAAGCGCAGGATACCGTTGCATTTTTCTTGATACTCGTTTTCTTCCTATACTCTTTTTTACTAGCTAGTAACCTCTTCTATCTTTAAGCGCCCCGCTTTACCTAATGAAGCTTGATTACTATATGGTCCATATGGTCGATAATCGTGCTCCGGATATAATAATGCCGCCCAACTCCGTATGCGGCTTCTTATACTACGCCAATTTGAACACTTTCCTCTTCCTCTCGTACCTTGTGCAGCAATATTGTCAGTATAACCACTTTCCCTTAATGCTTGAATAATGGCAGAAGCTATTGGCATTGCCTCCGGCTTCGTGGCCCTGGCCATCTTGCCGGCTAATATAGCTTTCGTATAACTAGCTATATCAAGCTCTAATTGACGTAAGCCTGTATGCTAAAGCCTTGGCAGAGTTCATGGTCTTGCCGAAATTCTGTTGGGCTTGCTTATTTGGCCTGTTCGCGAATCAGAATGTCTAGTGATAAGCGCCGCCATTTTAATACGTGAGCATGTCGTAGTCAGATCTCCTATCCCGCGTTTCCGCTGTAAGCATGCCAGGTTTGCTTGCAGGGGCTCCGCACTGACCTGTGAGCTCGACTAACCACGTAGTCATTCTTGCCGCCCGTAGCTGGCGCTACCTCCAACCAATGGGGCCAGCTTAGAAATACTTGGTGCAATAAGTACCTAACGCTTTTGCGTAACTTATAATTTGTATTTAGAGCGCATCTTACGTCTTCTCAATTACAAAACGTTACACGGCCTCGATCCTTCTTCTAAGGCTCTTAGAACCATCAACATGTTCCATACCAAGCGCTTCCGTTCCGTAGTACCTCGCACCATATCAGAGTATTTGATGTGCAACAAACATGTTACCGTTGAAGGAAAGCACCAACCCCCGAGATGACCTTGAGGGCTATAACGACATACTAGTAGTGCTATTCTCGATGTGGAAAACGGTGAATTGATAATCAGGATTGAACGTGTATACCGCGCGTCGAGCCTTTGGGCGGCCGGAGAGTATTTGGGCCGAGGTCGACTTAACGCGAGTTCCCAGTCGACGATGAGGCTTATTTTGAACCTGAATACTTATGCGTAATATATCCAGAGCGCCTTTTCTTCGAGTCATTCAGGCTCGATGGCGAGAGTTTTTCCGGCCTGAGGGGAGCATCATATGGTCGACGATTGCTGTAAAACTTCTGCGAATGTGAGAAATAAAACGCTTTCAAACTGATAACCGGCGCTCTTCACCTCTGAACCTCTGATAATGTTTGGTTGTAACAAAAGTGTTTGGGACTACAGCAAATAGTTCTTTACTTGCCGCTGCCACCGCAGAGCCCGCATTTCACGTCGTTTATTTTGCCCGTCCCGCCACAGTTATCGCAACGACTAGCCATTGCATTAAGGTGTTTTTGATAGTAAGTGACGCGATACTCGAGTAGCCGTTTTGCTGTGAATTTGAGAAAGTACTGCAAATGACGCATCAGCCTGGGTGGGAAATATATTCATGTGACCAATCCCCCGACATTCTGCCGACAGGTCTTGTGGACTTAAGTACCCCGCTCTAACCCGCCTTGCGGCGAGTTCGCGGGTCAAAGTCGGCTCTGTCCGATAAAAGCGGAAGATATGATAAGACGCCGCAAGCAGCGCAATGAAAAGCAACAGGTGCGGATTTCCCCCTAGAAATTGATATTGCTACTAACGATAATTCTAGCAGCGGCTTATAGAAGCTGTAATAAAGGCAGTTCAGAATGCTCTCACCCAGCATTCTCAGGACACCGTAGGCTCAGAGACAGGCAGATTCTGGTGCCCTGGTAAAGGCTGCGCAAAATCATTCAGCACCTTTAAAGCCATACTCAGACATTACGATATCCGTACTGCTATACAGACTACCCTCTGGAAATTGCGGCTAATTACGGCGACAGATTTTTGGTGCCCAGGCAAATGCAGTTTATGTGGCGTCACAGTCCAGATTAGAAGGGAGACGATGGAACGGAATTACGACGAACATGGGCATGTCCAAACTGCAAATCTGGCGCTGTTGAAAAGGCACTTTCTGGAATGTCGAAAGAAGCATTCACTTCAGCCTGGTAGAGAAGACTCCATACAAGCGATGCGCGACTCTATCAGAAGATTGTCGGCCGACTCTCGAGAGACTCTTACTCGACAGCTGTCCAGAACCAAGACGAGCAGGGAGACTAGATCTGGCGAAGTGTGCCATGCCTGTGGTCAAGCTATACCATCACCATCACCATCACTGGTGGACCAGTCAACTTCTGGTGAGTGGTGTTCAGCTCGTCATTTTAATTGTCTTATTAACATGCCACAGAACCAGCGCTGCTCGAAAACTTCAACTTTGCGCCGGGGCTTGTACAGTTGCTAAATACACCCTCATCACGGCCTGACCAACAATTAGAGGTTGAAGGGAGCAATATTTCGGATTTGCTTTTGCAGCCCGTGAACCACGAAAGACAAGATGCCGCTTTAAATACTTTGTCAACGACGGAAATTCGCCGTGCGCGCATGCTGGGTCGCTCCGCCATAGATGGGCAGCTTGATAACGCTTTCTGGGACCCTGGACTGGTGATGTAATACGAAGGTAAAGCAGCTGACAATAGTAGTCTATTCATCCATCGATTGCCTCTGATTTCCCCTTTACATATGCAATGTTTATATTAAAGCCTTTCTTACGTAAATCCTCAACCTTTGATTTAATAGGTGCGTGGTCGAGATACTCCAACGGACCACAGTGCTTAAACTCTGCTTCCGTAGGAAAACCTAGGAAGATGCCGTATCCTTTTAAAACTGTAAATGGTACCCGACTGTCTGCTATGGCACTATTAGGAGGATTAATACATGTTTAGCTGCGTGACAGATGAAACTTACAGCCCTCCTTCTCTCAGACTCTCTCGCGTGCCTTCCGGCATCTGCGAGCGAGGCCCGGCCAATAAACCCCAGTCCCTGGATTCCTCCTCGTCTATGGTCTCTAAACTTCCATTTTCATAGAATATAACCTCCGAGCCTGGGCTCCATATCTCCAATGATATCGCAGCTATTTCGGGCATCCTGTGTATAGCAAACGCAAGATGTGAAGGTAGCATGTCGCTGTAGACTTTGATGAATCCAAGGCACGGTGTATCGATAAAAGATTCGATTATATCCTACAGATGATTAGATTTATATAGAGCGCAAGTAAATCAGTCTGTATACCTTGACTAGAAGTGTATGTTCCGCACAGAATACAAGCCCTTCCGCCGACCGAATGGGAAGGCCCTTGGCTCTGAAGAGAGCAAGCTTTTGGCCCGCTTCAGTCCCCTTCAACACGTAGAAGCCATCGCGTTGAATACAGGCTATCGCCTCGTCAGCTCGCAGTTCCGGCTCGCTGGTAACCACAGCCATGGTAGATTCTGCGCTTAGGAGTCATTTCGACGACACAGTGGGAGAGGCAGAGGGGTAAGGAGCAGACGCCCTACTTTTCGAATTAAACCGCGGCAAATACTCGGCAACATAGGGATGGTGGGGCTAGGACAGGACCACGAACACATCTGGTACACCAGGGTCACACTTGAGCGACGCCACATGGAGTATATAGGGGACACATAAGTGCACAGAAGGTGCACCTGAGCACATAAGCAACACATAGAGCACATAGAGTACACACATAATACATAAGACCGAATTTAAAGTATTAAGGGTGGGCCAGTCAGGGACACATAAGGGACATGCTGGGGAGTACCTAAGGAAGGGAGGGGTTACAAGGACACGCAGGGGGGCACATAACGAACACATAGGGCACGGGCCTCACCACAAGTGGTATGTAACGGTTCAATGATGCTGGCTGCACAAGTTGTTGCTATGTATATATATCGACACTCATCAGTTTTTTTATTCTCCTTGTGTAATCTGACAATAAGCATTACTTGCCAATTTTCTATATTATTACTTGTCCATTTTTGCCTGTCGAATGAGTTAGGATACGTTATGGAGTCAGCTTCTCTACTAGTGTCCAGTACACAGCGGCCTGCGGCGGAGGCAGACACGACCACTCATCAGTCCCACGTGACCGAAAATGGCCATCTAGACGTCCTGAATCTAGAGCAGTGCATTGAGCGCGCTCTTCTCAGGGAACTCCCAAGGATTTCGCGGCTAGCTGCCTACGACTACAAGGCCATCACACCATGCATGGCCAATATTGACACAGTGACCCACTTGGGTTCACACTTCACTTCGTAAGCAATGTTTTGCCTGCGTGGATAGAGTGAGCTGGAAGAGGCTGACGTGGGGAATAGCCCGGCAACACCACCACCAAGTCGGAGGTGCAGCCACTCCGAAAGTGATACTAGCGGATATTTAACTGTCGACTCACCTGCTCTCGGACATGGATCATGGGATATAAACCGTATATCGGAATTTAATACCTCATCGTGCGATGACTACGTCATAATTGACTCTACTACGATTCGACCTACAGGAAGTCATCGCTTGAAAAGAACTACGAAATATGAAGATTTTCAAACCGCCTTGTGAGTATATTGATCTCTTGCTCTTGATTTGGAGGTTAAAAATAAACCTTACTAACTCATGTAATGGAGCGGTCGTGGAATGACCAGCCCAGAGTCCTTCGGCAATACCTTGCTTGGTTCGCCGTGCAACAGAACCAAAGGTGAAGCCTTCGCCCCACAAACAGGCTTCGACAGGGACTCATGGAGCCAGGCCGGCGATATCGCAACGTTTGGCGTTCAGTACAAGGGCGAAGAGGGGTCACCGAAAAACGATGCAAACTCGTCGTCAGCCCTATATATTGGCGACTATAAATCCGACACCATCGATGAAGGCTGTTCCGATACTTGCATTTCTGGTGTATTGGAGCCCTGGACATGCTCGGGTAGACGCAATACAGTACAGCGTGCTTGGGCGTGGAGCTGATCACGCAGGATTGCCGTGTCTACTGGTTGGGTTAGGAGACGCTATTAGGCAAACGAAAAGGTAGTTTTCAGACCCCAATTGCACGTGACCTCACTACGTAATGATCGAAAGTCAATATTGTTTCACCAGGTACTCAAGCCGCAAACAGTGGCCCAGTCACATTACGGAATTATGGGGAAGTGGAGTAATGAATACAAATAGATACATGCGAGACCAAGAAAATTACCATGGGAAATTAAGAAGTAATAGGTACCTCAGTACCTTGTGTACTCCCTGTGTGCTTTAATGATATCCTCACTACTAGCCAGACTCTCTTAATACTCATAAGATAGCCTTGTTGATCCAAACCTGAGGCATTATCTTCAGTGCACGACACACTTGACCTCGCATTTAGATAAATGGGAAGGTCATACGAAGTATCCACACTAAGAATTTGGGTGGGGGGATACATGGCTGAACCACTTTATCTACCCGACTAGCGGGTAATGTAAGAACGCCTCCCCGCCTATGGCTGGCTTACATAAGGAAGGCACTTACTTACATTACCCCGCTCGGGAGGCCATGAAGCTTGAGGAATCTAGCTTGAGGAATCTCCTCAAGCTTCAGCTACTGTAATCAGCAGTGCATTGTACAGATCAGCTGAATAATAAATTGATTCTCTCTCTCGTGATTAATAAGATAGTCCTCTTTTCTTCCTGTCCGGCTTGGCTGGCGTACGTGTGCTGTTGTGACAGGTAAAGGTGTCCTCTAGGGTAGGAAACCGCCTAGAATTGAAGTATTAAATAGAAAAATAGATATTAATAGAAAATGATAAAGAATAGTGAAAATTATACAGTGAACTTGAAGTTGTGTTTTAAGGACACTTCTCTAATTTATCCTAGTTTTGACCCCTATGGACCTCTTACTGATACTGCAATTAGGAGTTGTAAGACAGTGTAAAAAAGAACAAGATGTGAGGGTTTGGAAAGATTTATTCAATCTATCTAACGATCTTGTTACAAAGAGGAAGAATTAACGAGATAAGAAGAAGATCCCCTGCATCTCTCCTGTAATATCCTTAACGTGCACTGACCACGTCGTTGGTTGTATACGAGTAGGCAACCATTGGACGTGGGAATCGCGACCGTGGTTGCGGTCAATTATCTCGTGACGACGCAACGAGGCGTTTGGCCGAGTCTCCCTCAGGGTCTAACCCGTCCCTCAAGAGGAAGAAGAAAACAAGGAAAAAAATGTTATATACTAAAAATATAATGTTTTACTATATACCATGCCAATTTTTATCTTTCTATGGTTTCTTTTTTGGTAATTTATTGGCCTTTTTTTTAAAAAAAAAAAAAAAAAAAATTCAGGTGCGTATGTAATGTGGCCGGCTACGTGATAAGTACCCTGGGTGAAAAATTGGCCGCAAGGAGTCCTCCTTGAGTAGTGGGGCGTGGCACGAGTGTACAATATTTCAAGGGGGGCATTGTACGATAACTTCTTCCTCCCAAGCTGACTCATCAGCTCCACAATACTTTTTTGTTTGCATTGCTTGGGGTCAACCAAATTCTCCTCTGCATGTCTTCAACAATCCTTGTTCAAATCGCTTCCCCCTCTTCACCTTCTGCCACAAGATGCATGATGGTCATTTAACAAAACTTACTGCCTCAGGCCGTCGCCGTTTGCCAGGACCTTCAGCGCCACATAAGGTATCCAAACAACGAAAACTTTATCGCTTGTAACACCGTCATCACCTTGATGTGATGTCTTCACCGTCGAGCTACATTGCCGAAGGTGGCCGCAAAGAGATTATCACATTACCGTCACAACTTCCGCTAGAGGCAGGTAAGGCAAGCAAGTCGTCAAGAGCAAGTGCTCAACCATCGGCGCACCTTCTCGCTGGAGCGTGAGTCCCCTTGTTGTCACGCTGCGGAGGCAAACGATGCTAACACGGCGCGATTTCTAGCTGTGGGGGCCTTGCAACTGCCATTGTCACCTCTCCTCTCGATGTCCTTCGGACACGCCTTCAGTCAGATATAAACCAATGGCCACGAACGTCAATAACCATTCCATCCCGCCGATTTCGCGACGCTATCGCCACGATATATCGAACGGAAGGCTGGCATGGCTTTTACCGTGGCCTTGGGCCAGCTATGGCAGGCGTAGTTCCCGCAGCTACAGTCAAGTTTTATGTTTATGGTAACGCCAAAACACTAGGCTCGCGGGCTCTTGGCTATCCAGAAGAGACTGCAATTGTCCACATTCAAGCTGCTATCGCTGCAGGCTTGGCCACTGCAACTGTAACGAATCCAATATGGCTCATCAAAACAAGATTGCAGCTTGACCGGCCCAGTGCTGGCAGCGATACCTCGAGACGATACAAGAGCACGCTGGACTGTCTCCGTCTGGTGCTACGGGATGAAGGTGCCCGTGGACTTTTCCGTGGCCTGAGTGCGAGCTACCTTGGAACGGCCGAGACGGTGTTGCATCTTGTTTTGTATGAGCGCCTAAAACTTATGTGCCGCGACGCTCTTGGCAACGTTTCCGGGCGGGTCGGCAGCGCTCGTGACGAAATAAAGCAGTGGGTTGGAACTAGTGGTGCAGCAGGGTTAGCCAAAGTCGTGGCAGTGTTAATCACCTACCCGCATGAAGTGAGCTCAGTCGCTGTAAATGTCAATTTCTAGCTAATACTACCTAGGTGCTTAGAACGCGGCTAAGACAAGCCCCGACGGAGAACGGCGAACCAAGATACGGCAGCCTCTTACAGTGCTTCAGAAGCGTTCAAAAACATGAAGGATTTGTCGGCCTCTATGGGGGCCTCGTGCCGCATTTGATGCGGTCCATCCCATCTGCAATTATCACACTCGGAACATACGAATTTGTCTTGCGTCTTGTAGGGCGTAACTAGAATAATACAACTATTTCTCAATGGATTCTACGATTGCAAGAGTAAAGAATGACTTAGTTGAATTGTTACGCTGTGCTTAGCGTCTTGACATAGTGCCGGAAACAAAGAAACGAAGTGCTTGTTGAAAGCACAAATCATGAACTAGCTCACTACACACAAGCCCCTATTTAATCATCGCAACACTGCTGGTTACAAACATAGTCAGCAGATCACTTAGTTCCCTGTCCTCCACAGCCAAAGCAAGCCTTCTCCGGAGTTTCATATCCAGTTCCGTTGCACTGGTCGCATTTTTCTCCAGACATTTTGTTTCTTTTGAACAAAAATGCAAAGTAGTTCTGCTCCTTTCTAATTAGATTGCGCTTCCCTTGATAAGAGTTTGTTTGACACTCACTAGCGAAGTTGTAGGTGAGCGATATAGGTCTGGATTGTGCAGTACATCTACTTCGTGGAAACGAGGAAATGGGGTTATTCTCTTTAAGTAGTTGTACTGCAGGTATAATTCACTATCCAGTTGAAAGAGGCGCTATTCTGGCATGCGCGGAAGAATCCTTTAGAGCAGCTGCCGCTAGTGCGCGTATGGGAATGTGGCTTACAGCATTCATCAAATGGTATTTCATACTGCCTCATTTGAAACATTGGGTCACAGCAGGCGCTGATTAATTTTCACTATTTAAGGCCGATATTCTACAGCCTTTGCTAAAGACGTGCATCCTGTCAGGATGTTGAATTGACCATAAGTCTTGCCCCACACTAGTCACGGTCCCGGTGCTCCGGCTGTTTATTTTTCCGGCGGGGCGGTGTCAGGGCAAGTTGCGGATTACACCCAAAAATCCTTGCGGCAGTGCGCGCAGGGAAGGCTTGATGCCTGACAAACCACATCCCGTTAGCCGCCAACATGGCTGACTGCGAGACACACCACTTATCAGCCGAACAGCTTCGGCTGGCCAAAAGTGTCCACCCACGGCGAACTGGCAAAGAGGAAATATTCGAGAACGGCAGGGGTACTGGCATTTATCAATATTCGCCTTCTGAACCGAGCGATGAACTGTACCGGTCGTTGTCGGTAGCTGTGGTTGGTATACACAGACGACTGGGGGCTGATATTGACTGACGCGTCTACCAGGGTCATAAAATCCAAGCGCGCAATCCGAACATTAGAAGTATCATGAGGACATCAATCACCATAAGAAAAGGCGCCACGCTTCGTATTGACTCTTCTAACATCTCGGTCGCGATTCAGACCCCAGCGACAGATAGCTATCCGACTATGAAGCTTACTCCGATCGAGTCAAATCTTAATGACATTGCAGCTTTTGAATGGCGAGCGGAGGTTATTTACTTTATTCCGCAGAAGTGGAAAATTAAAGCAGAGTCTGATGATATTCATTTGGAAATTTGGAGGTATTTTATATGAGGACGTTGATACGGCACTAGCAGCATAGAACAAACAGGCCGACACCGTACACCTACTCACGGTAGGCGTGACAGTCTCCCTACGATGTGGTATCATGCGCTTACAGTGTCGCACTATGGGGAGGAACTTTCATAGTCAGTGTTAACATTTCCAGCTAAGCATCTCATTTTAAATGAGCGTTGCGATTCCAGGCAGAAAGTCTGTGCACCATGCCACTTGCTCCAAGGTTCCTGACCTGATACACGTGTCTGAGCCTTGTGTGTCCTCAAATGTCATATCTTGAGACTCAGGAATATGCGTGCCAAGTCTACCACTGCCCCATCCAGCATATTCGGAATTCTGGGGCCAAGTGTTCTCACACGTGCTGCTCATGCTCACGCCATTCTGCAACGGAGCATATTCGGCAAGAACTTGGTGTCCAAGGCCCGGAGCGACAGGGTCAGAAATTACCCCTCGCCCGAGCTCAGACAGCACTTCTTCTTGGGTCAACCAGGCCGCATCAGAATCTAAACCGCCAGATTCTAGAGAGCCAATGGCGCTTGAGATTTGAGCCCATGGCCTTTTTGTTCCTTTTTGAAAACACCCAATCTTAAAAGTCCCTTTTTTTGAGGAGCCGTAGGCCTCAACCATCAATTTTGCCTGGTAGTCAAGAAACTCCCGGGCTTTGGTACCGTACTGGGAAGCTACTGCCCATTTTTGAAACGCTCCAGTTCGGAGCTCCCGGGCCGCAGCATCTCGCCGAAGCTTTCTGCGCTCAGTCCATCTGCTTTCAATTAGTCAGATTCCAAAGAGTGTAAGGTTGTTTTGGTAGCGTACAGGGTATTTGACAAGTCTTTAAGCACAAGGAAAGCATACGAGTAGTTGCTTTGTTCTTTTGTCGGCTCCTCGATGTCGATACAGAACTTATCCAGATCGATGTCAATACGGAACTCATACAGCTTTTTACCAGCTGAGAGTAGTTCCACCAAACGATCAAGGTCAAGGTTCTTTCCTCCAATGTCAAGGCCTATTTGCAGGCAAAATATAGATGCTCTTTTTGCTGTGACGTTTTGCGCGCCGGGGTTCAATTTGAAAAAGTGTTCGTAAGCAGCAAAAGCAAAGAACCTGTATAACACATTGCTCTGCGATAGAGTGAGAGCGATTTCGCACGCTCTCGCGTAGAAATCGGAGCCAGATTTAGACTGGAAAGATGTCGCCCAGAACGTTGCTGCATCAGTGGCCATCAAGGATTTGACCTCCTCGGCTATTGAAAAGCCATCTTCGTCTATGGGCTCTTCACCCACGCTTCCGACGCGCCTTCCAGTAATAACAGCGTCCAATGGCTGTTGAGCTTGCTCTTCGTTAGGCGGCTCTCCAGCTACCACTTCATGAAGTTCTTCGACTGGCGCTTGTGAGAGTTCTTCGACTGGCGCTTGTGAGGGTTCTTCGACTGTCGTTTGTGAGAGTTCTTCGACTGGTGCTTGTGAGAGTTCTTCGACTGGCGTTTGTGAGGGTTCTTCGACTGGCGTTTGTGAGAGCTCTACGACCGGCCGCGGCGTAAGTAGGGGACCTACTACGTGTTGGGCACGGGAGAGAAAGGACATAAAATCGGTATGGACCTCGACATTCCCAAGTGGTTCATCGGGGCCTGTCATTAAACGATACTTTTCAAACAAGGCGACCCCATCGTTGCAAAAATCAAGCGCGTCTTGAACTGTTGGTAGTGCCATATTAGTTGATGATGGGAGAAAGCAAGAACTCCCATCGTTCCCAGCAGTGGGGGTGCCCTGCCTATGACTTTGTGCCCAGACCCACAATTCAGACCCACTGACGCTAACCCAAATTTCCATGTTTTGTTACAATGTAACAAAACCATGGTACGTTCAGTGGGTCTGAGGGCCACGGCCCGCTCCGTGACGACCTAAACAGTGAGATATAGAGTGCAGTGGGTCCGAGCGCCACAGCCCACTCTGACACTCGAGCTTGACCATGTGTAGTGTCGCAAGTACAGAGTCTTCGGTCAATGTAAATAAAATTCTACATAAACAATGGTAGCCGACGTGGCTTCATTATAGCGCCTCACCGCTCTTCAAAATGCACTACTTTGTGCCTACAGATCGGCTCGTTGAAGCTATTGTTATCACTGGAATTGGCGCCCTCTACTATGGGGTTGGTCTGCTGCTGGCGTGGCGGGACTGGAATAATCGCCGGTGGCAAGCGAACATTTTGCCTGCAATAGTGGCTCTTGTTTTCTTTATCGGTAATGCCACCTGCTCCGCCTTGCTAGTCGTGGCAAGGAACCGCAGTTCACCGGAAATCCTTCCATACAATGCGTGGAGATCGTTGACGGCGTTATGCCTTAGTGTTTCCGAAGTTTGTGATCCATACCTTCATGCTGGTCTCTTACTAACTTCAGTAGAACCATCTCCTCTTCAGGCTTACAGCTGGAACAGGTCTTCTGAGAAGAAAACTTGTCGGAGCCAGCATCGTGCTCCAGCTCGTCTGGGTTGCTCTCGTGCTTCTGCAATGGCAGTTTGCCGAAACGAGTCCTGAGGCAGTGTGGGCGTCCCCGGGAATGACGCATCTCTGTTTAACCGCGCTCATTTGCAAGACATTGCATTTATGGAGGAGACTTTACGTGAAAGCCCAGAAGTGCTTCTTCCAGCCTGATCCAACAGGTCTGTCGAAAATTCCTTTAAAGAGACGCTATTTGGTGTTAGCGATGGCCGCTATTACGACGGTCTCTCTTGCTATGGGTGCTTGCTCTTTCCATGAGCCGCTCACATACGACTATGGCATTCAAAACACTATAATGATGATAATTATTATGGCCCCTATGCGGAAGGAAGTGCAGACGCTGCTGCAGCGTGGAGACAGAAGCTCCGTTGCGGAGATAACAAAAACTGACACGGAGGCGGGCAACTGTCACGATGGAGTATCCCAAGAGCATTTGCTGTCGCACGGAAACATGAAGCTTAGTGTACAGACGCCACCCAAAGCAATATTTAGAAACTGAAAATGGTACAAGCAATTCTGTCAACTTACACATTCATTTACACCGCTCTGAATACAATCGCATCCGACTTTGTTGCCAATGAAAGCACCACATTCACCGAAAATACTTATCTTCCTGGCTTCTGAAGGTGTGGCAATCTAAATTATCAAGTGTCAGTGACTAATATCTGGTACAGCCAAAAATCTTTATGGGCATGATATTCGGTGTCCATATCAAGATATTCCAGAGTCAGTGCGACGCGGGTTGAGGGGCAGTTCCAGCAGCACAGCAACAGTTGTCCTTGTAAATATCGCATTTGAGGCTAATGTAACTCCTGGCGAATGGTTGGTTCAGAGTTTTAGCTCATTAAACATGCCCGGAAGGGACATTGACGTGGAGTCGCTGCGACATTTGACAAGGCAATGGAGGTAATGTCGGCAATTAACCTATTCGTATCATCTCAATACCACTATTGTTTTCTCGTATACTGTCTACGTGTGACACATTGCCTCATATCGGTGTGACATTATTAATAGTGCCTTTCTTTACTTTTTCAACCCTTTATCAAATAATGCAATATGCCCAGAAAAATACCGTCGACTAACAACGCAAAGGAGACACACCAGACTTGATGCCACTCACCGCAAAATGGACGATGTGGCCCGGCTTTGCACTATTGCGTTTCTTACGGAAAGAGGCAACTCAACAGGCTGCCTGCCGTACCTTGACCTTTACGCAACATTGAATCTACTGGCGGTTAACTCAGAGGATATTATTACGGAATATGTTGCAGAACATCGTCGTGATCTACCTAAATATCACTTTAGCATTCAACTAGCTATAGTACTCGTTATTATTATTGTCCCTTGGAGGAAGGAAGTTCAGACAATGCTGCGACAGGGAGACGGAGAACCCGCCGGGGTAACTGGTATTGAGGCTGGCAAAAGTCACGATGGAGTATCACAAGAGCATCTACTGTCGAACGGAAGCCCGAAAATTAGCATACATACACCACTCAAGGCGATACTTAAAATCTAGAATGGCGCAAACAATTCTATCAACTACGTACATTTTCATCTGCGCTGGTACTGACGGCAGCTGCTTTCCTATTTACTACTAATGGAGGTACCACATACACCCGAAATACTAGTCTTCCCGGCGTCAGAAGGTGTGGCGATCCAATTCAACAGGTACCAGTGACTAACATTTGTTATAGCTAAGGTGTCCTTCTAACTAACTCTTCTAGTAGGTTGGTTAATCCAGTTGGCGGTTCCCTGCAATCGCACACTTTATGTCTCGGCATGATCCCGTGTTCGTTGCTATGGAGTAGGGTCCGTGGCAAATCAGGCGCCAACATGAACATCGTACAGGGGATAGAAACGTTCTGGCTTTTGGCGGGAGCTCTGCTAGCGACTGCCACAGGATGCTTCGCTATGGGATTTATCTCTTTACAAAGGCCTATCAAGTATCATTTTAGTATACAATGCAGTTTAGTTTTGTTTTGGAATGTAGTTGGATTGAAAAATGGGTTGAAGAAAGCAGGGCCTAATACAAGCGTGACGGCACAGGATCCTGGTAATTCAAGAGATAGACAGTCACAGGAGCATCTGATCGGCCACATTTAGATCCCCCCCTGCGACACTTAACTTAAATAGAACGAAAGATCTATTTTACGGCATACCTGTCTTGTTTAGAGCAGACAGCAACGCTCGCATCGTTTTGTCAATGGATGCACCACATGTACCGCACATTTAAATTATCAATTCTAAAAAGTGAGAAACCATCAAATAGGCTTTTTACTACTCTGACACTCAGCACAGGACAGTTTGGCTTTCGCGATGCCATCATCATTCCATTGCGTGACCTTCCAGACGGTCTACACTTAAGAGGTGACATCAACGACGTATGAGAGGTTGCAACTGCTTCTTATTCAAGAGAAGACGGAATAACACGCGGCCAATGGATAGTGCAGAGTTATGAGGCGCTAGACATACCTGGGAAAGATATCGGCCCAATGTTGTTAGGCCATTTAACACGTAAATGGTCTCAATTTCCCTAATTGTCAAGTTTTTAAAGCCACACTTCAGCGTTCAGAACAACTTTATTAGTTGGAGCTTTCCTGCTGCATTTAGAAGCGCGTAATTCCAAAAGATATGGGAGCGGCGGCTTCGAAAGTTAATTTCCTCTCCTATTTTCTATAAATAGTTGTTCTCAGTGCCCGATTCGAGGCCATGGAACGCTGTGCCTTACCCTTAAACATGTCTCAAATGTCTCTACCTATACAACCGCTTTTTAAGGTACGTTTCCGAACGGTAATGACGATAACCATCCCCTGATTTGAACTAGTTTGCTTGTGTGAAATGCGAAGCCCGTATTTTTTGCGAACTTGAGGATATGTGGGACCATTTGAGAGACCACTCGTTATACACACGGGAGGAAGGAATCTTCAAATGTAAGCTAGAGAGTTGTTTGGAAGAACTTGACTCACTGAAGGATATATTAGTAAGTAGTATAACGCATTCAGTAGCTTGCAAGGACTAATTGTCATAAAGCTACACCAGAGGAAAAGTCACGAGAACATCATAAGGAGCTACGTTAAATTTCTTCATTGGTATGAACGCTAGAGGAGAATGGGGACGCCGGGAACCTACATCTGAATACCTTGCGCATAGACGTTTGATTAATGTTTTATTTCTTTATTAGGTGCAAAAAGGTCTTATAAAGACTTTGTCCCTAATGCTGATAATTTTCTGTAGCCCTTCCGTTCGTAAGACTGACTATGAAAAGAAATGTTTAACGTCCCTCAGCTTGCAAATTCATCAAGACGTACACATAAAGGGAGATGCAATGACTTGATAGGCAATCTAGAGGTAAGATTGTACGCACACCTCGTTGAGTATAGTACTAATGTGCCATAGTCGCCAAGTCTTGATCGCAAGAGTTTCAGCAGGACTCTTGTCCTAATACTATTTTCGTTCTCTGATCACGGGCCAACGCTGTCGCAATTTTACTGCTACGACGCAATCGACGTTCTAGATTTTATTAGGATCAAACTGGAGAGTTGGAGGGATCGAAAGAACCGCAAAGGGCTTTCCCTCAAACTGGGCCTTTTGGAGTGTCTCGTCTCAATCTGCTGTTGCCTGCCGAATAACGTCCCATCTGCAGTCGCATATCAAACTTTTGAACAAAACCGGCTAGAGTATTTGAAAATATTGGGAGCTCCATGTAACAGTTATCTACGCAAGTTTGACTATTATGACGACACACTCGGCGACCGTATTGCCGGATCTAAGCTACTCTCAGGGATATCGAATGGCGATCTACGAAAACTCCTAGATCCAGATCTTTGTATAACTGTCCGCCATAGGCTGCCCGACCAGATTGCGCTCAAGTTGAACCACAACTCTTACCTACAGTTTACTGCACTTGTGGCACAATTTCAGCGCGAATTCCAACTGGGCGACATCGGCCGCTTCCACGAGCATCTTTTCGCCGCATTCCGACGCCAGAATCAGACTTTTTCGAACATTAGGATTCCTCCTGCATACAACGATGATTTTCAAAAGCGCCTACGTACGGACATCCAATCCGTACATCACCCAGTCATCCTTACGTTGTGCTTATGCGCTGCATTTAACTGGAAGAGCTCGTCGCGAAGTATACATGACGTTCTTAAAGGTGAAGAAGTATCTCCTGTGGTGATACAGTCCGTGATTGGTCCGTTGCGGCAAGTCGTGGACAACGCTGACAGGATTGCACTTCTTCTTCTACAGTCAAACTTTGATACGGTGAAGGATAACAAGGAGCTCTACTGGCGCTTGAGGTTTACTGAACCAAAAAACCACAACGACGCAGAGGAACAGCTTATGGATGCTATTGCGACATGGCTTAAAGGATTAGAATTGAAGTAGTAATAGTTCAATATACGTGACAAGATCTGTCCCGCAATAAAAGACGCCATATGAAGTGGTAATGAATACTACCACACGCATGGCTGCAAAAGCTGGGTATGATGTTAATAACGCGCCATGCGCAACCTGTCTTGTGAGTTATACTCGATTCTCTCCCTGGAACTTCCTATACTGAGAAATACAGCCAACTGATTTTTTTACTTAAGAAGGCCGAAGGTCGATACAGGCTCTTCTAAACTCCTTTTATTTAACCATTTCGTCCCCGGACCTTGTTGAATATACTCTCTTCAACAACGCCACTACATACCCCGACCTGCATACCATGCGACTTCTTCTGTACATAAAGCTCACAAAACCTCCTACATAGCTCTGCCGTTTTACTTCAGTTGATACAAACAGCACTTGAGTATAGGCGCACGCGGATGGCAAATGTCCAAGGAGATGAAGATGAGCCCTGAAGTTCATGACGCAATGTTTGTTCTTTCCCCATCCACAAAATCATTCTCGACTAAATTAGAGGGAGCAGAAACAGTAGCTTCCCGAAAAAAAAACCGCACGAGAACTTGGGCGTTAAAAAGCGTCATGCCTGCGATGCCTGCACAAAGGCCAGGTCGAAGTGTCCTAAAGAGCAGCCTTCATGTTCGCGTTGCACGAACGGTGGCGTCGAATATCAATACTCTGTTGACAGAGGCTGGCGAGAAAAGCCTCGATACAAACGCAGACCAGGCGCAAAAATTGCCCATGTTTTTTGTTCTCCCCGGAAGACTCTGCTGCCAAAGGAGGTGCCGTCGGCAAAAGTGAAGCACCATTACGCAATGTGTGTACTCATACATCACTGTGAAGGCGGAACTAACAGGCCGTTATTAGGTTCGCGACTAGTTTCTGGGATACCACACACCTTATGAGCGAAAATCACCCTTACGGCCAGGCTGAACGACAGAATATTGAATCGCTCATACAAAGACTCAACTCACAGCACCGCCACGAGTACGACAATGAAGACAATCTGGTTCATGCAGGCGGCTTTGGCTGCTATACCTGCTTTAAAGTTCTCTCGGCGAATCACTTCGATATCGACCAGTCATTTACTGGGCAGTTGCGCGATATGTGTATTGGATGTGGTATCAAATCAGGGTGGTATAGGGCACTTGATCGTTTCGTGACACGGGAAGAGGACACTGTCTGGATATGCCGATGCTTCGAGCTTCAGTGCGACTTGGAATGCAAGGATTGTCGGTCGCATCAGAACGAGACAAACGACAAAACAGTAAGACGAGAAGGCAGCTGAGAGGACGCAGAATTAAACTCGGGTGTCCGAAGGCAGGGACTCGTCAAGCAGGTTTACAAGACTCAGAGAGGTAAGGTACAAAATTAGACAGAATGGGATTGAAAGAGCAAAATAAAAAGATGCTAGATACTGTACGAATACTCCAGTGACGCCAACTGTCGGATCCCTTATTCCTTTCCTTGTGTCGGCTTTGCTAGGCATGCACCTTCCCCATCTGCACACTTTAACAGACAAGGCGTATACTGAGATTGTGCTATGTATTCCTCGATAGATCGTGAAACTGCTTCCCATCTAACTTTGCGCCAAAACAGCATCAGGTAAATTTGTTACTCTATTTATTTCGGTACTTTTCTTGAACCCGTTATGTCCAAAATGGCTCGATGTCGGGAGTGGAGCACAGTAACTTCTTACTATGCGCGTTTGAGGATTTAGGCAGCTGAACACTTCGATGACATCCCAAGTATAACCAACCGAAGTTGTGAATGTAGGCATGGGAAAGGCCACACTAGGGATGTCATATATAAATAGGCAGATTAAGAAACAAAGTTTTTACTCTAGTATTCTGTTCTTTTTTTCTTCCCCTATAAATACTGACAATGACGGAGTATACAGTCCACTGGCATCGCACACTTACTCTTCCTTGTTTAGAGTGGGAAGCTAGGATCTGTAAGAACAGCTCCTGTGTCTGCCCCTCCACACTCTTAGTTTTTGACTCGTGTGAAGGCTGTGCAAATATGGCCGATTTTTGCAGAAAATATATACCAGAATGGCGGAATTCAGCAAAGAAGAAGCTTGAAACAATACCCGACGAACACAATACCGGCATACTACAGAGAGACGGCTCTATCGAATGGTACGGTGGAGACCGCAAAGCATTACTAGATGAAGTTGAAGCGACTTTAGAGTGGGAGTCTGCCCAGTTACTCCCAAGCCGTCCAACCGGCTTCTTTAAGTACCCCTGCAGGTACTACTACACGCATGGCTGCAAAAGGTGGGTATGGGTTAATAACAGCCCATGCACAATCTGTCTTGTGAGTTATACTCGGTTCACTCCCTGGAACCTCCAACGCTAAGGAGTACACCTTACTGATGCTTACTACCTGTGAAGGCCGAAGGCAGATGCATGCTTGTGTAAGCTGGGCTGTTCGAAGACAGCGACTCCTCAAGCAGGTTGACGAGACACGGAGAAGTAGGTTACAATTAGACGGAATGAGGTTGGAAGGGCCAATACTGTAAAAGGTTTTAGAATGTAGAAATTTAAATGGCACGGTGCTCGCGGATCTCGGGGACCGCATGGGTGGGGTTATGTTGATGTTAACAAAAGAAGGAGTGCTCAATGCCGGATCTAGCCCGATTTAGAGTCAAAGCACCTTTGCCAACGTCAGAGACGACCGATTTTAGGCAACCGCGTCCAACCCTGTACGTTACTGCACCCTTCAAGCCGGCGGATGTGAAATGACTGGCCGTCAGTAGCTTTCGGGCAACTACTGAGCTAATCAACGCCGGCTTGGTGAGCGAAACCGAGGACGGCGGCGAATGACAGTCGCGAAAGTGGCACAGGAAGAAATGAGCAGCAGCACGTAAGCGCTGTGGTGGAGTCAAAAGGCGTTTACCGGCCTGGCTGGTGAGGTTATCTGGTGAAGTGGCTCGTGAAGGCGACAGCTCACAATCGCTGGGTAAGTTTGTGAAGGTATTGGTTGGAAGGTTATCGCAAATAGGACAATGTCTCCAGATCTCGAAGAGGCAACAGTCTTACATCTGTTCTGCAGCGATTTTTTCTTGTCGCAATTGTTCAGAATCTAAAAATGAAATCTGTGGACCGAGAAAGATCACCATTCAAATTTCCTTTGAGATCAGCACCATAAACGTGCTCCGGGATATTACACCGCAAACTAATTTGTTCAGCGAGTTCTTTTGAGGTTTCAGGTTTCACTTCGTACCGCATTAGTAAGTTTGCTGAGAAGCTTATGTAACAATGTCATCGCCGCATTGACGCGTTGAGCTGCTAGATTTAGAGCGTCCTATTTTCATACATTGACGATTAAGCGGTCTCCACTCCGGCGGCTGCAGAAACCTGTCAGAGGAGCAAGCACGATACCGCCGTGTCTTGATCGTAGTTGGCAGGAACGACAGAAGTGGGGAGGCCGCTCTTGACGTCTGTTGCAAGGATGCAAGTCCTCCCCGCCTCACGCAGGCCCAGGAGGCTGTGGCCTGTTTCTGCCTGGCGACAACTAACACCGTCCAAAAAAAAAAAAAAAAAAAAAAGGGGGGGAAAACAGCCATAACAAGTGCAAGTGAATAAGCAGCCGAACTGGGACATGGTCCCTTCTCCTTCGACTGTTGCACAAACATCGTCAGCTAGCAATATGAATATTGCGCGACCCGTATCCTCCGAGATTGGAGCTGTCGACTTCAGCTTTTTATCTGCTGAGGAGATCCAAGCCATATCTGTTAAACGCATCGAAAATGACAACACCTTCGATAACTTGCTACACCCTGTTCAAGGTGGCCTCTACGATCCAGCACTTGGCTCATGGGGTGATTCTCCGTAAGACTCATTATTCCATCATCCCAGGCTTTGCCACATCGGACAGGCGTACTGACCACATTCCAGTTGCTCGACATGTTCCTTAAATCAATCTAATTGTCCCGGTCATCCGGGTCACATTCAGCTACTCGTGCCGGTATACCACCCGGTGTTCATGGACCAGGCATATCATTTACTCCGAGCGACCTCTGTATACTGCGGAGGGTTTCGCCTGCCCGCGAAGGACTTACACAAATACACCTGCCAGCTCCGCCTTCTTCAACATGGGCTCATACACGAAGTCCACTATGTTGGCGCTCTTGCATATTCTCATTGGACCAAAGAACTTGAAGAATTTGTTGGCCTGGACGGATCTGAAGCAGACGAAGGTGATCACTCGAACGAGCAAATACACAAAAGGGAAAAATATGTTCGAGACTGTCTCCGAGGCAAACGACGCCGAAGAAGTGACATCAAATTTGGAAAACATGAAGGCATGGCTCAAGGTCGGCGTGAGCTCATCAAGGAATTTCTCGCTGAGGTCACGAAAAGGAGACACTGCTCTAGCTGTTCAGGAATATCCCCTACGTATCGCAGGGATCGGTTTGTCAAGATTTTTGAAAAGCCTCTCTCCGTCAAAGAGCAATCAATTATGGCTCAACGAAATTTCAAACGGAAAGATGCCATGGCGCGACTTCATCAAGATAAGCCCAATCCGAAAGATGATCTTAGCGGTGGTACCAATTCCACTGACGACTCTGATATCTCGGCCAAGCTACACGACGATGAGACGGAAACATGACTTGATGAAGAGCCCAATGCAACCGCGGGCGGCGCTATTTCAGCGCAGAGATACATCAGCCCGATGGAAGTGCGGGCTCGCTTGTCCAAGCTGTTCAGCAAAGAGCAAGGTCTCATTTTACTTCTGTATAACGCCAAACTGCCCACGCGGCTGTCCAGGCGAGTGACGCCAGACATAGTCTTTATTACAACCATTCTCGTGCCACCGAACCGGTATCGGCCTGAGGCGCGCATGGGAGACTCTCAGATCTCCGAAGCACAGCAGAATGCACTTTACAAATCGATTTTGCGGGGCTGTGTGAGGGAGGGTAGCTCAAGCACACGCTACGTTGACGAAAACTTCGTCAGATATTTCGCTGCTACATCACGCCTGGACGGAACTTCAGGAAAGTGTCAATGCCTTAACTGATAAAAATAAAAACCCTATACAGAGAGCAGCTGCCGAATGCAATGAGGATGGCATTAAACAGAAGCTGGAGAAAAAGGAAGGTCTTTTCCGAAAGAACATGATGGGCAAGCGTGTGAACTATGCAGCCCGGAGTGTTATTTCTCCGGATCCAAATATCGAAACGAATGAGATCGGTGTACCCCCCGTGTTTGCACAGAAACTCACATATCCAGAACCAGTCACCAGTCGCAATTTCAGGGATGTGCAACAAGCCGTCATTAATGGAGCAAATTCATGGCCAGGCGCTACTGCTATTGAGGATGAAAATGGCGAAATTTTGAGCGTGAAAAGTAAATCAGCAGACGAACGGCTGCCGCTTGCCAACCAGCTCCTGGCCACAACCAGTACCAGCACAAATGCCAGGGTCAGGAATAACAAGGTGCATCGCCACATGACGAACGGAGACGTGGTGTTGATGAATCGACAACCAACCCTCCATAAGCCCTCTATCATGGGCCATCGTGTTCGGGTTCTATCGGGCGAAAAAACAATACGAATGCACTATGCAAATTGCAACACCTACAACGCGGACTTTGACGGAGACGAAATGAATATGCACTTCCCTCAAAATGAGATTGCGCGAGCCGAAACTCTCCAGATTGCAGATACTGACCATCAGTATTTATCTGGAACGCAGGGTAAGCCTCTTCGAGGGCTGATTCAGGATCATCTCTCTATCTCCGTCGCTCTGTGTAATCGCGATACCTTTTTCAGTCGTGGCGACTATTATGCACTAGTTTATAGTGCTATACGGCCAGAGAGTGGCCATATTTTCGGCGAGAGGATTCAGCTCGTTCCACCATCTATCATTAAGCCAGTGCGCAGATGGACGGGAGAGCAGGTTATCACGACAGTGCTTCAAAACATTCGGCCTCCGAATTGCGGAGCTCTTACCTTGCAAGGGCACAGGCAGATTAAGGCTGACCAATGGGGCTCAACATCTGAAGAAGGGTCAGTTTTGATACAGGACGGCGAATTCATCACTGGCATCCTCGATAAGTCCCAAATTGGCCAAAGTTCGGGAGGGTTGGTTCACGCCGTCCACGAGACATACTCTCCAGCTGCTGCCGGCAAACTTCTAAGTGCTCTTGGCCGAATGTTGACTTGGTATCTTCATTCCCGGGCATTCTCTTGTGGTATGGATGATTTGACACTTACTACAGCCGGCGAAGAGTTTCGGCGACAGCAGCTCAAGTCAGTAGATACGATTAGACTGGAGACTGCGTCTGAGTATGTTTCGCTTAAGGACATTACTGATCCTAACCATCCACTGCTTTTGGAGCGCCTTGAGGAGGTCTTACGAGACGACACTAAGCAAGAGGGATTGGATCTGTTGATGAATCAAGGAACGAAAGATATCACAGATGCAGTCCAAAGAGCTTGTATCCCTCTTGATCTTGAAAAACCATTTCCGCGAAACCGAATGCAAGTCATGACGACTTCTGGCGCCAAAGGATCCAGAGTCAATGCGTCACTTATTTCGTCCAACCTTGGCCAGCAGGTTTTAGAGAGTAGGCGAGTGCCACTCATGGTAAGCGGCAAATCATTGCCCTGTTTCAGCCCATTCGAGACAAACGTCACAGCCAACGGCTACATCAGCAGTCGATTCCTCACTGGAATACGGCCCCAAGAATATTACTTCCATCACATGGCTGGACGGGAAGGCCTTATCGACACGGCTGTCAAGACATCGCGTTCTGGATATCTTCAGAGGTGTGTTATTAAAGGTCTCGAAGGGCTTACCGTTGGGTACGATACAACCGTTCGTGACGCAGATGGCTCTATCATCCAATTTCTGTATGGAGAAGATGGGTTGGATGTGACTAAACAGCAATATCTCACCGACTTCAGTTTCATCTTACAAAATATAACGTCAGCAGCTGCCCAGTTGAGGTATGACCAAAAAGTGGTCGAGCGGCTGGCCTCCAATAGAGAGATATTTACGAAGCACATGAAGAGCACGGCAAAGCACTTGAAAGCCGGAAGTCTCACAGGGGAGGATCCGCTTTCGAGCATTGTCAACCCTGCGACAAATTTGTTTGTTCTGTCAGAGCGGGTTTACGATGTCATGTCGACATATTTGAAGGAGAATGCGGATGGCCTTGTTCGTGAAAAAGGCAGCAGCAACACAGCACAAGGTTCAGCTCGAGCGGTATTGAACCGTAAGAATGCCGAGGTGTTGTTTGCAATGAAGTACATGCAATCATTAGTAGAACCAGGAGAGGCAGTCGGCGTGGTTGCAGGCCAATCTGTGGGCGAACCATCGACACAGATGACGCTCAATACCTCCCATTTGGCGGGACACTCTGCCAACAATGTTACCCAAGGTATTCCGCGATAGAGGGAAATACTAATGACTGCGTCAAAGGACATTTCTACACCATCCATGTGTCTTTATTTCTGCAAGGAGCTCTCCGCTGACGATGCCGACCGCTTTGCGAAGGCAATTAGCGCATTGCCGCTATCTTATATCTTGGATAGTGTTACTGTGGAAGAGAAAATAGGACATGGCAAGACACATAGCGTGGCTAAGATGTATAAGATCAGTTTGAAGCTTTTCCCGTCGCAAGAATACCTGGAGGCGTACAATGTTAGTGTACATGAGGTAATGGATGCGATAGCCACAAGAGTACTACGCCGAATTCTCGCGCTTGAAAAAGGCCGAAATCAAGAAGAGGGGGGCACAGGCGTCTTCTGCTATACCTGATATAGGAACGAGGGTCGGCGTTGTCGAGATGGCCGCTCCTGATGCAGTAATCGGGCATGGCGATGAGGATGCTGACGGCCTCGACGGAGGCGAAGATGACCAAACCAGCGCAAAACAACGGGAAAACGCCGTGAAGCCGTATCGTACGGACCAAACGATGACGAAGACGATGAGATTCAGCGCGCAACCCAAAGGGAAGATGACGTCTATGTCGAGATGGAAACAGGTGGTTCCGATGGCATCCCGATAGCAGAAAGTGCATCTAACATGGATTCTGACGACGAAGGAGCGGAGCGTGAAGTGCGGCAGTTGGCCAGTAACCGTACAGATGGTGTCCTAGACAACTTTGCAGAAGTGGTTGCCTTTGAGTGTGACGAGAAAAACGGTGGATGGTGCAATGTGACGTTTGAGTTTGACCAAAGCGTTCCCAAACTGCTTATGCTCAATCTCGTCCAAAGGGCTATCAAGACAACAATGATTCGGGAAATTCGTGGTATTGGAACTTGCAGACTGGCAGATGAGCGTTCCAAAAGCACCGGGCAGCAGGAGGCTGTTATTCACGTTAGTGGGGTCAACATTCGGGCAATGCGTCAGTACGCCGACTACATTGACCCGCACCGTATCCAGACAAATGACATTGCCGCGGTGCTGTCCATGTATAGTGTAGAAGCCTGTCGGAGCAACTTAGTGAGAGAGCTTGCAGGTGTCTTTGGGTCTCACGGTATCAAGGTTGACACGCGTCATTTGAACCTAATTGCAGACCACATGACCAGGCATGGCGACTTTACTGCCTTCAGTCGCATCGGTCTGCAAAGTAATGTCAGTCCATTTACCAAAATGAGTTTTGAGACGACGCTGGCTTTTATTAAGGACGCAGTGCTCGAAGGGGACTGGGACAACCTATCGACACCAAGCAGCCGACTCGTTATGGGCAAACTGGGGAAGGCCGGCACTGGCAGCTTTGATGTACTCGCGAGACTGCCGACACAGCATGTAGATGTATTAGCATAGACTTTTCTGTTCACCACTGGCGGTTATTTGTTTGGTTATATAATAAAGAAGTAAATGTGCGAAGTTTACTTCATCGTAGTGTGCGTAACGCAAGCCTAGTATGCTTGTCCTTGTAATCAAGCAATCTGGGTGGCGAATGCTTTTGCACATTGTCGGAAAAGCCGAGGGCTATGAGTTAGGAGGAGAAAGTTTCATCTGTATACAAGAGACGTAATCAATTGGATGCAACGGATTGTTTTCAGAATGTTGTTAACGATCGCCTTTATATGATTGTACTTTAAGACGCCTACGTCATCATACGCGCGGGCAATTGTGCATGAACGGCCAGTGGCTACGTACCGCCAAAGTGATACACGTGGCAGGGACGTAACTAGAATGAAAGATACTCTCCAATGGCTTAGGAAAGTCAAGGGCCTGGCATTTGATGTCCGCGAGACGTCTATGGATACTGGCTTTGGGTTTTTTCGTGGAGCGCGGGATGAGCCAGTGATATATTTCATATCCATATTTGCGGACTGGAATGGCTATTTCTTGTGGGCGTTGCCATCGCCAGATGGTATGAGAACTGTGAAGTGTTGGATCAGTCGTCGCTCAGCAAAGCACTTAGAAGAGACCGCCGAGTATTGGGCGAATGGCAATGACGACAACCGCGACAACAGCGATGACGACAGCGACGACGACAGCGACGACGACAGCGATGATGGTGAAGAGTATGATGAGTATGGAGGAGAAGAAAGAGACGACAGCGATATTTCTCAAAGGGTTGGCGGCGCTGTCCGCGGTAATTGGATACGTGGCGAGAACGGCCTAAGCGAATGATACTGTGGGTGCCTCGCAGGACGAAATGGAAGCACTCTCATGAGAATGTGGAAGTGCACTTTATAGATGTCAATGTGTAAAGACACCATCCAGAATGCATTGCGGCATGACATTGAGAAAATGGATTCTTCCGTTGGCGAAAAGGCATGCAGTGCAATCTGTATAAGTCCAGGTTATAATACATTTCCGAGAAGGGGTTGAGCCGCTAAACGATTTGTAGACCTTCGTGGTGCAGTGGAGGTCGAAGTGTATGCTCCAGGATGATAATAGTAATTGTTTTTTGACGATTGAGTTCCATACAAACTACAAACTAAGGCACTCCTTCTTCAGCTTGTCTTCTACGCAGCCGCTTGTAAAAACCTTGGCCAGACAAGGTACTAGGCGTTGTCCACATCTAATATTCTCCTAACCTTTTCCTTGTCTGATTTGCAGAAGTCAATCATCCCTTACAGTCTGAGATTAGTTCCGGAGGTTCCCCGATACCGCGAAGGCAATGCTAACGGACTGAATGCTGTGACGCTGGGCCTTTCTTCGATACCGACGTTGGGCTGACTGGCTGTCTAGGCCGCTTCGAACGGGCTCGTCCGGTGCTAATAGACGTGAAGCTAGATGTAAAGCTTCTCGAATGATCGTCCACTTCCAATGCTGTTGAGGATTGACTCGGATTTTGCGAGTCTTCTCCCTTGCATATGCACTGTGGTGTGCTAGGCGGCAGAGCTTCTTCGTCACCATAATTGCTGGATTCCGCAACGTGCTGTTGAAGTGCATCGTCAAGTCGTGTCATAGCCATCAGAATTGCTGGTGTCGTAGCCGTTAGCTGCACCGCCGTCTGGTGAACCGAGAACTTCAGTTGTAGTAGCTCCAGTTTGGGATGCTCGTGCATTTGCGGCCGCAATAAAGTTGTCTCGATATCGCTGTGCTAATTCTCTGGCATTTCTGAACGCAGTAGCTCCTGCAACGAAAGTCTCACGATCGCTTGTCAGTGCATATCCTTTCAGTTGTGTCATGTGATACTCGGGCCGCCCGCCAGGTGTCGTCGGAGACGTAGCATGGTGCGCATACAGCTGTAGCGTGCCCGTACCTGCGTGATAAGTCGCGCTTAGAGTGTAGGCATTGCCGTCGTATGTCGGATCCGCGTGGCCGGTTTGCACGACGTTCATGCCACGGACGCCATGTACAGCACCATAGCAGGCCTGTGTCTTAACCACGGCTGCACTGCCGTCCGGGCCTTTCGCTTCCATGTAAAAATTTACCGCGACCGGGACATTGCGTGCTTGGTAGGGATCACGTTTGCTCGAAACACCTGATCATTTCTGAGCTTTTGGTCGAGATCCTGCAGACATGCGCCGTCAAAGAAATCTGGCTTGGGTTTCACAGTGTCTTCGTCTATTATGGGCGTAAGCTCTGTGAAGAGCACGTTTTGCCGGTTGGGTATGTTGCTACTGCCGCAGAGCACTGGCACGACGGTAGTCATCACATCGTTCTCAAACACGGCATCCTCGTTGCTTCTTTGGAACCTTTCAAACGCGCCTTCAGAGAACTTTGAAGGCGATAGAGACGCTCTTTGCAGCGCCATTTCTGTCTCCATCTCTTCAATGTTCTTTGGCTGTGATCGGCGGTTGTTCATGTATATATTGTGGTCGGTCAGATGTTGTTGAAATTCTTTGCCATAATTTGAGGACTTTCTGGTTCTATTGGTTGTCGCTCTGGTCGACTGCGTTCGTCGGCTTCGAGAAGTAGAGGATCGACTCGAACTCATAATGGGCAAGATGCTTTTCGATTTTAGGTACTGCAGAGATGCCGTCAGCGGCGGGTCAGGGCAAACAGCTGGACATCTTACTCCGCGTAGATGACGAAGATCTGGTCCGCCGTGTCTTGCAAACCGAGCAAGGTCAGACGAGCGTACACCAGGAGTTTTGCGTTGTATCACGGCACGTGTGGTATTTCGGCGGTCGAGCTCTTTCAAGGCTCGCGGCGTGAGCGGAACCTTGGACAAGTTATCCCAGAATGCTGGTGAGTAGTTGGGCTCAACGGCAGACTTTGGTCTTTTAGAGTGATGAATGCTTTGCGAGGGCTCGTCAGAGCGCTGTCGCTTTCGGTTTGCCGGTCGCGCCATGAGCAGCCCATCGTGGAGCGAGGGGCGCTCGCGGTTGAGGGAATAGTTATGCTGTGGCTCGCATGAGAAGTTGTCAGGAATGGAGGTTTGATTGGCTTGCAATCGCCTGCTGCTGTGCCCTCTTAAAATAGCTACGCCTGATAGGGGCTCTAAACCAATCAATTTGGTGCCAGCGTCGGCCGCTGGCGGCAAATGGCGGGGTAATCCTACCCCATTTGAGCGCCCTGTCCACACCGCATTATACACATTTCACGCAACTGAGAGCGTCTGCCATCATCGTTGTGCGCGACCTCGTGACTGTGAATATCGGGACACTAGGCGGCAAAATGCAAATGTGTTCGAGAACGACTTAAAGCACTTGTTAGCAAGGAAACACAAAGTGCCGCCTCAGGAACGCAGTGTGGTGGCTGTCACTCGAAATGAAGGTACTAGGCGTTGGGCTATGCGAGAATGGAAGCCAGAGAGTTCTCACCATTTCCCCTAGGACATCGCCATCAATGGTAGATACCGTGTCGACTACAAAATAGGAGAAGGAGGCTTTGGCCTCGTCTACACTGGTGTGCCTGACCCTTCAACCGCCTACACCTGACGCCGTTGCGAATGGATACTGACGATCTAAGGACCGACTTGCATTCGAAAGAGGAGGTTGCAATAAAACTAATGGACGCAAGAGACGAGCTCGACATACTCCAGAATGAGGCAGAAACGTACACGGTACTATCTGGAGGCACTGGAATCCCACATGTTCTGTGGCATGGTTGGGAAGGCGATTACTATGTTCTGGTCCACGAGCTCCTCGGCCCGTCTCTCGAGGACTTACTAAACTACTGCGACCGACGTTTCTCACTGAAAACCGTTCTCTTAGTAGCTGACCAAGCTATTTCTCGAGTCGAATATTTACACAACAAAGGACTCCTACATTGCGATGTTAAACCCGACAACTTCCTTCTGGGGGTTGAGAGGCGGGGAAGCACGCTGTACACGATCGACTTTGGCTTATCGAGGGAAATGCGCGAAATCAGTCCAGAGCCGCCTCTAGAGGGGCGCTCCTTTATTGGCACGCGTCGATACGCCAGCCGCAATGCCCACAACGGTCAAGGTTTGTTTACTATCGGTCTGGAGGAGACGTAATACTGATGATTAGAAGAGCTATCCTGGCGCGACGATTTGGAGTCCTTAGGATATATGCTCCTGTACTGCTTGCGTGGGTCGCTCCCTTGGCAAGATTTAGAGGCTGCCGACGAGAAAGAGAAGGACGAGTTGGTAAAACGAATGAAGTCGAGCCTTGCGATGGAAACTCTCTGTCGCGGACTTCCAAACGAATTCGCAACATATATGAACTACGCTCGCGCTCTCGGATTCAACGAAAGGCCTAATTATACGTATCTACGGCGTCTATTCCGGCGACTGTTCAAAGCGTGTGGTTTCAAGCATGACAATGTGTTTGACTGGACAGAGAAGCGCTTTGACGAGGTGCATAGAGAAACCCTTACGGCCTGATTTCACCTATCGGGGATAATGCTACTGCCTCCTCCGGACTGCTACGCGACAGTTCCCCTCTCTGTCCCAGAATTGGCTGCAATGGTAGCAAACTTAGAGAGATTTCGAATGCCATCCCATTTGACAACGACAGAAAAGCTGTCACCAAAGACATTTGCAAACACAATACCCTTTTTTTTCATGAACTTGCTATGCCGCGTGCAAGGTGTTGGCGCCACCTCGTGAATGGTCTGGCTCAGAGGAAATGTACCATAGAGATGAGAAGTAAAACGTAAAGAAGGGGAAAAAAGGCGACGAGTGCGCTGGATGGTAGCGCTAAGAAGCCCGATTTAGATCCTAGTCCGATGTAATTACCTGCCAAAATCACGGCCTAAGCACGAGATATCGCTCTTGTTAGTATATGCGCTAACCTGATTCGGTGGCATTTTTCTACGGGAGATTAGAGTTGGCAATTTGCGGCAATCACATGAGCAAGTCTTGCTGCAGCGTGGTGGAGGGGATGGCCTCGAGGATTTTAGCTCTGGCGGACATTACTGTAGTTGTCGCCATAAGTTTCAGTTTCCTGGGGCAGCGTCACAGTCTTGCTGTCCTACGTAAATATGAGGGGGTTGACTTGGCCAAGGCATCTGCCTGCCCCTATGTGCTCTGTGTGGGCCTGGAATCCATCTCTGATGCGACGGAGTCTTGTGCGGAATAGGCTATGCTGTTGGTACTTGCGTTTAATGGACCTGTGCATAACATGCGCCGGTACTTGCGCGGCCCGTGTGACTAGGCGATGGTCTTCATCACAGTTGACTTTAAGGCCTGCAAAGCGAAGATGCCCCACCTTCTAGTAGGATAACAACTGGCGGAATATTAATACCACTCGCACAGTGGAGAGTGGTAAAAGGCGATGTCCTCCACATATGATGGTTAGCCATCGTGGATCAGTGAGTCGTTTCAGATGGTGGGCGACAGCCCAAGCCTTGGCTGTGGTCATATTAGTAGTAGTTGGCTGTGGTCAGTAGTAGTAGTGTATTTTCCGTCCAGCGGCCATTGGGCCGCTCAGGTCCCCTAAAGAGATGCACAGGACGTGATGAGCTGTGCTATCTGTCTATTTACATACAGCGCATGTGGTTGGCTGACCGCTTGGTGGGTCCCTTAGTCATCAGCGAAATTACGACGCAGAGACTCCCCTCCAACGCTCCTCCAGAAATAAACAAACCACCATCCAGCATGGCATCAGCTCAGAGGCCCTCACGTTCAGACCCTTCGCCCGTCAGCGGGCTATCGGGATTGCGACACAGAGTCGCAATAGTCGCCGGTTTTTGTGATGGGGACCAGGAAAACCCTTTGCGGAGGTTGCATAGGCAGCCGAAGGGTGAACCAGCCGATCACAAGGTGCGACCACACCTCGTGACTGGTCAGGTCCGGAGGAAATGGAAATGAGAAGGAACATGAAAAGAATTAGTTGGAGGGCATTGCTGCCCTCTCACCTGGACCGTATCTAGTGGCGTTGGCAGATTTTGCTAAGAAGCTAGAACTGGCGCCGAGTTCGATATACCTCGTGAAATGGCAGCCCAATGTGCGAGATATGGCCGTTTCTGGTGAAGACGCCAGCCTTATTCGGTGCTGCGGCGGTATCTTTCTGCATGTTATTCTTGGCTACGTCATGTTGTCGAGTGATATTGTTGTGCGCAAATATACAGTACTGTATTATAAGAATATTATCAAGTTCATGAACGGTTTCCTCTTCCAGAAGTATGCATCTCTTCCCAACTTTCACCTCGCACTGTCGTGGTCCCCACTCAGAAAAGATATACTTTTCTGTACCTCAGAATACCTACAGTACCAGATAAAATGGCTGCTCAAAAAGTACTGTAAAGTATATAAAGCACCACTGCTCTTTTTGGATGAGACGAATTGTAGTGGAAGCAGAAGCCCGTTGTTGAACCAGGTAATAGCTTCCTCTCTCCGCACACTCTCTTCATTTTGAAGTGTGCGTCTGTGGCATGCTTGCAGTCAGAAATTGTTATAAACAGTCAAACCTCGATGAAAGAATTTTGCCGATTAGATAAAGAAGCATTTTCATGCTGGAAGCCTCTTTTTATTGTTTTAACGGTCCAAATGAGGAGATTTCGGTGTTGACGAAATGATTTACACAAAGTTTGGTAGAGGAAGTTACTTTTGCGCAGAACAATATAGGGTAACTGCTCTGTCTCATTAACCCCAACGCCACGCCGCCAAATGAAGTTCCCCTTTCTGAGTAGCGGAACAAAATAAGACAGTAGAGTAGTAGGAATATATAAATATAAGTCCTTTCAATTGTGTTATCTGCAGAGCCTTGAGAGTAATCGCTGACGCAGGACTGCTCACCTCACCGCTAAGGAGCATGTCTGTAGCGGTAATATAATGCAATTGCGGAATACTCATAAGCGCGCCGGATTACGCAAGCAGGCGGCCGCTGCCTCGCCTTCCGGCTCATCACTTACTGGTACTGACTCCACCCATCACGTGTTTAACTGTTGGAGTAATTCGAGCAGAAAAACGTGAAAATGAACAAAGATTCACTAGAAGAGGGCTGCACTATGGGCACTAGGAGGTTTCAGCCAGCGGATGAGTGCTTGCACTACCTAATCCACGACATCTAATTCGATAAAGTCGTGTGCAAAAGGGCCTTCCGATTTTTGATACTTTCTTTTGGTTGGGTCTCATCTACTTTCTAAGTATTGTTCACCCAAAACTGTTAGTGCGCAATCAGGCTCATGTGATCTGCCTGTCCAAGAACTGTGTGGGACCGTGACTTAGGCATTTAGAGAGCGTTGGTAATTCGGAAGGGTCTTTTGCACATATTATACAGTAACGTTGTTACGGGTTGTTGAGCGTTCTCGACCGAGCCGGAAGAAACGGGGAGGGAGCCCGTTGAGATACGGTCATTTCTGGCGGGGCAATGTCGGGGAAGCGGGCCGATTCCGTATAGGCTAAACCCACGGAAAACAACGCCTTGCTGGCAGATTCAAGCCTTCCCAGATTTATTGCGGCGACTACGAGTACTCAGCTCGTACCTTTGTAGCTGCTCCTCGCGCCAAGTCGAGCCGGCCATTAAAGCACCTATCAGGACTGCTGAGGCAACCTTGCCGTGAACCAGGACTGAGCAGCTTTGTGCAACGCGGAGAAGCTCCACAGGGAGTCTATGCGCTCGTATTCCCGTCGAAAAGGACCCCAACAAAGAGCCAGGTATGTGAAGAGAGTAGCCACAGCGCGGTCCGCAGGACGACTTTTGGGGATGTAACCCTGATCGGTCGAACTGGCACTCCACTGATGTTTGGAATCGAGCAGCCTCCTACGTTTTTGCGGCTAAAATGATCGCTGTCGCATGAAGCAAAAATTCTGCTGCAATGCATCATGCATGCCAGTAAAGCAGCTACGAGGGCGCCGCGACCCACGCCTTGCTGCTAATCTTGACGCTCAGCAGTGTGTGTATATTGGACGCAAGATCATGCAGAGTTTTCATCTTGCAGCAAGACTGCGCTGCAGCCCACTCTGCAGTGGGCCATGCATCTTTTCTCCGAGACCTTCAGCCAAGCCTTGGACGACTTTCCGAGGACGCCGGAGCAATTATTGATTCCTTCTTATTTTCATTCCACGCAGAGAGTTTGAAGAATGTAGAGACTGTGGTCATCAACGCGTCAACGAACCAAGCAGTACTTGGCGCTCCTAATTGGCTAAGCGGATGGAATCTCAAAGATGCGGCTGTTCATTTGGTGCACTTTGATCCCGCAAGTTGGCGGCATGCGACCCCCGTCGCTGGCGCCCCACTGGACCCTGACAAAGGCTCCGTAGTGGAGTTAAAACGTCATCAACCTGCGCGTGCCAACCAGATCATGTTACTATCACAGGCAGCTTGCAGCGATATCTCATCTCGCTTGACTGAAAGTGTTAATAATGGACGTCAATATGAAACTTGAGTTAGACTTGTCCGGCTACACTATCAGATGCTGTCATTTGTATCTATGGTGATGATCTATCCGCCTTGTTCCATATTCTGACCCATCTGCAGGTTGTGACCAATCATGCCATTTTCTTCTGGGATGAAGTGGCCGTTTTCGCCCGCCATAGCCTGCTGGCCGCACGCCAAGCCATTGTCAACAGAAGCCCCATGCGACGTGTTACTCGCGTGAACTGTCATTGTGTTCGTCTCATGTCCATCCGCGGAGAAAACGTAGTGCTGATTCAAAGGCTGCTGGAACGCCAACGCGAGCTGTCTTTGTGTCCTAGTGGACAGGTTAGCCGTTGTCAGCAGGGAGTAGACTAGGTGACTTTACACTTCTAGTGCGCTCTTGCACATGTCAAACCAAAGTCGATAGAAGCTTTGGGAATTCTCGAGGCAGGACAGCCTTTCATCCTTACTAGCACCATCATTCTCGAGGCATGCCAGCCTTTCTTCCTTACTAGCACCATCATTCTCGAGAAATGCCAACCTCTTTTCCCTAGTAGCTCCATCAGTATGTTGTGCGTCGATTGAACAGGGCTAAACTAACATTTCTCGTAAGCGGCTAGTCGGGAAGTCCCGATCAGACTCAGCGTCGTTCACATATGTTGGTGCTGGAGAGCTGCCATCTTGTTCTTCGTGGCAATATTGGCCGTCGTTGTTCTGTATTGCAACTGATCTCCTAGGGGACGATTGCGTTGCTGGGTGTGGCCGCTGTGGATTACCAGTCTGAGGAGATACGTTGATGTGCTGGGGAGCCATAGCGCGTTGAGAAACGTTGCTCTGCGGCGGCATGTTGGTCATGTTGCTTTGCGGATGCATGCTGCTCTGCGGAGGCATGTTGCTCTGCAGAGGCATGTTGCCCTCCTGACGCACATTGCCTTGCTGCTGTACATGGCTTGCGTGGAGGGCATTGCCTTGGTGCAGCGGCTGGTGATGGTATCGTACAGAATTTTGTGCTGAATTTGGGGCTTGCCGCTTCTGCGGTGGACCTTGTGGGTAGTTAAAAGATCGATGTTGTGGCATCGTTTGGGGGCGAACGAGACCGCAAGCGCAAGAAGTGTTGGCAAAGCTCACAGGAAACCACACGGAGTGGCTGGATGGAAAGAGCAGCTTTTATACGGAGAGCAAATTCTGTCCCTCCTCAAGTATTCTACTTGCAAGTGCTGCATCTGCACATTCTTAAAGTGCAATGCACATACTCCTACCGACACAGTGGTAAAGTAGAGCGGGCCTGACGGCCACATTCTGCTGTTGGTGGCACTGGAATACATTAAGCCTGTCGTGTTGGCAGCGGCGTTGCGAATACCCCAGCAGGCGGAAACAAGGATGGCGAGCAGACCCTAAACCACGCAAACTATCCAACTCCGCGCATATTTCTTGCTCAGCGAAATTCACAATATACGCCCGCAATCGAGAAGTTTAAGCGAGGAGTATCAGAATCGAGAGAGCCAAGGAAGTAGAGAGACCAAGATAAAACTATAACGGCCGCGATCTGAAGTCCAACCAACTGTCAACAGTAGTTCATGTGTGGAGCGAGAGCCAACGGAACAAACAAGGAGTGCTCACGCAGTACTTGATACTGTACCTCGTAAACTCAGCGCAGTGTGTTCCCGCATGAGGCTTGTGCGAATCAGTTGCGCCTCGATCTTGTCATAGCTCAGTAGTGGATCAAGCTCACGATGACAGGCCTGAGGATCCACACTAACGGTCGTGGGGGTCACGGGGACAATGTCCGGTTTCTGCTCCCTTGTCCTTCGTGGTGCACAGTTGTCACAAATGATGAATTATCCTAGAAGCTCGTACACTACTGTGTAGCAAAGCGCAATGTAAGAACAAAATTCTGATGATATAAAGCAATGTAGTCAAACCTGTGAACGCCACCTCCCACGCTGTAAGAGCGAAGCAGCCCGAGGATGCAGCAGCGACTAATAGAAATACTGTCTTCAGGGCAAGGAAAAAGGGGAAAAAGGTTGATTCGGGGCGAGCAAGAGATGCCGAGGTGCACGCTAAGTGGGCCAAAGGAGAGGCATTTGACAGGTCGCTCCTCCAACCGCGTCTGCATCGAAGCTACTTTCATCTTGCATCTAAGCCTCAGGCACACAACAAATTCCGGACGGATAGTGGCGTTATAGTTTAGTACGGCATGTGCGACCACCTGCGCATCGATTGCCGAATTTGGCACATGCGTCCATGCGGGCGAGGCTTGTCCGGGGCGGGCCTTCCCGGTGGGTTCTGCTCGTATGTTTGCAGAAAAAAGTTTGCTTCGGCTTTTTTTGGACGAGGACCAGCCGAAAACACCTCATCTGGCTCAGCCCTCCATCGTACACGACGGATTTGGCAATGTGGCTTGAGAATTCCGTAGTACGGCATGGCTTCTCGATTCAGGACCTCGGCAAGAAAGGACGGGTAGCTGGCAATGTGGCTCTCAGCTTCCTGTCCTCCGTACACCCTGCGTCTACCTAAGTGAGCCTCCTTGCTCTTGGAGGTCACTCTTCAGCGCCGCACACTGTCGTTACTCTCCAGTACAGCCATGTGCAAAATGGCCTCCCGATTTTTGCATACTGTCTTTTTGGCTGGACCTTACCTACTTTTACCAAGAACTGTTAGTGCCCAATGAGGTCCATGTGCTCTTCCTGTGCATGAACTGTGTGGGGCCTGCCATAGCATTTAGAAAGCGTTGGAAATTCGGAAGGCTCTTTCAAAAGCACATGGCTGTAGCACTGTTGTTGTCTTACTCTCAGTATTACTGTTGTTGCCTGGTGCTTTCTTGTGCCTTTCGGTGCTTCCGCGTCTAGGCATTGTGTATTTGCACACCCAGCGTCTTTGCGGGTAATAGCCTTTACAGAGCCTCAACCTCAAGGAGCCGTCATGCCTACACGCCCACTCTCTTTACACCCATACTATTGCACACCTACGCTTCTACACCTGCTTTTATACACCTACACTTCTACACACTTCTACACACCCACGCTTTTACACATCCACGCTTTTACACACCCATGCTTTCACACCTCCGCTTTACACACCTTCACTTTTACACCTTTTATACTACGCTCACACTCCTACAATTCTAGACCTACGCTTTTACACCCCTATGCTTCTACATCTATGCTTTACACCCTACGCTTTTACACCCCTACGCTTCTACATCTATGCTTTACACCCTATGCTTTACACCCTATGCTTTACACCCTACGCTTTTACACCCCTACGCTTCTACATCTACGATTTTACACACCCACGCTTTTCGCACCCATGTTGTTATGCGCTAACACCTGTTCATCACGTATTCGCACACCGGCGTCCGGACACCAGCTAAGGCAACGTTGAAGGTGAGCGTTGTGTACTTTCCAGAAGCCAGTTTAGACCGAATCATATATAATAGCGAAATTGTACGCGTCGATACTTGAGCATAGAGTGGCCGTATAATCAATAGTTGTTGGATTCTTCATCCGCTTTTGATGTCCATTTTCAGTAAGGATGACGCGTAAACGAGCTCGTAGCAAGCACAGCAAAAAGCAAAAAGAAGCGGCTCGAAAACGTGGCCCTAGCTACCTGCGGAAAGCCTTTCAATTAGGGGAAAAAGCGAATATTATCGCCGGAGGTTTCTATGAAGAACCAACCCACCATCGATGGTGCATCTCTTGCCACATTCCCCCTGGTCGGCAGCTTCCAGACTTGCAGACTATTGTACGCACAAATCTGACGGGAGAAAGTTTCGGAAGGCTGACAAAGACGCCAGTTTCGCGATCATGTCAGTGTTCAGCAGGTGCCTTACAGTCTGCGGTCAGGCAATCGCGGGACTACTATCATAGTATCAGACGAGAGAAGGGCACAGTCCGAGGGAAGTGAAGCAAGCTCCCTCACAGAAATAATGATGACCGCCGAAACATTTGACACGTCAGCCAGAAGTCTCACCCGCGACGAAAGCGTGAGAGAACGATCACAGTCAGGTTCAAATGTTGAAAGCGAGCGCGTAATAGATGCCATACCAACCTCGGAAACTGATTTCCAGGATATGGCTGGCTTGGTCGGCTCGGATGGCGTGGAACAGACAGCTAGTGGCCCCGGGTGCGAAGAAGAGTTAGGCCAAGTTATGGCTGATCTAGAGGCTGACGCAGGATTTACCATCCCCATGGATGAAAGAGATAACGACTACATCGATATGGATGATTCGGCATTGCTTGAATGGCTGGCATCAACACCATCACAAGTACCATCGCCGCCACAACAAGTACAAGCGGTATCGCCACAAAATACGAAATCGCAGCAACACACGAAATCACAACGTCAAGCAGCATCGCCGCAACCAGCATCGACCCAGCAAGGATCTCTGCCAAACGTTGGTGGCATAAGATTTCAACCTACTCAGGTTAAACGCCATGCCATGGTCAACAGACGACTTCGCGTGCCAATACTGGCGGCAGCGACGATGGTAGCTGCGCAAAATAGAACGAAACTTTGGAACTTAATTTTAAATTGACGATAGCGTATAAACCATGCCATTGCAAACTGCGGATACTGTAGTTCTGCCCCAGTTTTATATGAATATGCTAGAGTCTGCCTGCGTGACAACTGTAATTGTGAAGCTGCTTCGTCACAAGGGAGTTATGATTGGAACACACCTTGTATTATACTGATAAGAGAGTGGGCGGACTCAACTACACGCAAATAGGCAGAAAGTCTCACTGTCATACAGTTACGATGAATCACGGAAAATTTGATAGGCACCAAGTTGCTTGATTGCTTAACTAACTTGTTGGGTAGCGATGCCGTTATTAATGCTTCTTCAACTGTTAAATTGTATGGCTTGCTTTGATCAGTCAAACGTGCCTTTGACAGGGCTGAAACACCAATACGTATCATGATGCAAATTGGGATATGTGGCGCCATCACTAATTGTATAATACCGATGCCCTCATAGTTAACACCCACTCTAAAGCACAGGATCAAGGACAAAGTTTTCAACAAGAATCAATACTTCATGGCAACTAACTGTCTGCATGTCTCCATACAAAGTACAGCTAACTATGATCTCATAACGAGACGAAGCCACCATACTAAACCCTAAAGTGAGCATCGCGGAATGGAAATTCAGCAGTCAGCCTGTGGCTTTGGCCTATAATACTATTAATCGATAACTTTGATGGTTTCTTTGAAGTGGTTCGATCGACAGCGTAGTACTGGCATAAAATTGAGGTGTGGTGAACGGCCTGTGTTGCTGTCATGATAGGAACACGGCTTGAGGCAGGCCCACAAATAGGGAGGTCCAATATTCGGCACCGCACCCTGGGGTCATACACGCCCCAAAACTAGTGGATTGGGTGTGGTTGCAATTAAAAAACCTGATAATCGTGTTTCCTGCTTGTTCTGTTCGTCCGTTTTCCAGACACAATACGGTACTGTACCGTCGCTGTACAAGATTTCCTTTAGGCGCACGCTGGAGTCAATCTAGCACCTTTTTTGGTTCAATTTCTTAGATTGACTCCAAGTCATCTGCAACATGTATGGCCCTATTTGAATATATACGAGTAGATCAAAACTTCACATAAGCATTCTCATTCATCACCAAGACGGCGACAACTCTACCGGACGTATCCAATATCAGCAACATCATAAGGCGAAACAGACAATACCACCAAAAATAGCCTGCCGCCAGAATCTCGGCAATCATGCAACCACAGGCCATGCGACGGCGGGCCTTTCCAGCCATTGTCCTATACGTCATCTTCTTCATCTGGCTCGTCGTAACCTTTAGCAGCCCCAGCCTGCGCTCATCCACAGGCACCGCGTTTTCCAGCGCCCCTAACGGTGTCGGCAGCAGCAGCATTCACAAGTTGCGATATCCCGTCGAAAACGGCGAGGGCAAGACGGATTTACATCGCGTCGCCAAGGTTTCTATGCTCTATGGCAAGCCGAATGCGCTGTATGAGCGGGCCATTAAGAGCCATTATCGCCATGCTGAGCGGTGGTCTCTGGATATGCATGTCCTGCGGCAGGATATTGCGGTTGGGTTCTGGAATAAGCCTACTTATTTACTCTCTCTGGTTGTGCAGGAGCTGGCAAAGCATCCCGAGGAACGAGTTGAATGGCTCATGTACGCCCTCTTGGTTCTTCCCTTTCGACCAACCAACACGGCACTGCCCCGTACAAATCCTTGTCTGTGGTCCAACTAGTGATGGCGCCTCTTTTGGCAACCAAAACACCCACAGCTGACATCTCAACCCGATCTCAAGAGCAAAATACTAACTCGTTCTTGCAGGTGGGTAGACGCCGACTCCATAATTCTCAACCCCAATATCCCCGTCGAAATCTTCGTCCCCCCGTCCGACCTAACCAACATCCACCTCGTCGCAACAAAGGACCAAAACGGCCTCAATACAGGCATCATCTTCCTCCACGTCCACCCCTGGATAGTTACCATGCTAACCGAATCACTCGGCTACCCGCTCCTCAAGCCCGACGTCGACCTTGGCCGTTCCGCCGACCAAGAAAGCATGTCTCTCGTCCTAAAAAAGAACACAGGTGGGCCCGACGGGCATGGCTACCGCCGAGGCCTCATCTATATCCCGCGTACTCTCATCAACGCGTACGAATTCCACCACGGCTACGAGGGCGAAAAAGGTAATCTGCTCGTGCATTTTCCGGGTCTAGAAAAGGACCGCTGGCCGCATATGGCCAAGTGGCTGGATATCATCGAGGCAAATCCGCGCGAGTGGGAGGTTCACTTGGAAGATACGGATTACCTGATGAAGACAAAGGGCTTTTGGGAGCAGGTTTGCAGTGCAACGCGTGCTATTGCGGATTTGAAGACCAAGATTATCGCAATGCCAAATGGGACAGAGACGGATATCAAAGATATTGAGGCCAGGAGGAGTGCCGTGGCCGAGTTGGACAAGGCGCTGTATGAGCAGGCGGATGATTTGGAGGAGTTGCAGGAGCGGTATATCGCTGTCATGGATTTCTTGGAGTAAAAGTTATTGAAAGAAAAAAGATGGGAGTTTTCCATATGCTGTTAGCGGTACAGTACTACAGTATTCACTCTTTAGATGGAAAATCAAGTCATTTTTCGTTGCCCAATTCACGGCGGTCTTCTGTCCGATCGCCGCTCACTCATCCAGCCTAAATCGTGTTGTGGTGGTACTCCCTCTGGACGGTGCCGACTCAGGGCTACATTGTTCCACGTGCCATGCCTGCAGTTCCTTTCTAGAACCACATCTTCCCTAAAATGGACAAAGTGTGGTGCGCTTAATCTATAGAAGCCTGATTTGTTTTCCCTCTCGTTTGCAATATTTTGGCACCGTCATGAGCTATATTAATATTCATAGGGCTGTCTACTAAGCTATAGAGCATTCACGGCACTTATCGCTGTGCCCTTATTCTTCGCATGCTGGCCGCCTTTATCATAATGTCGTAGGAAGAACGCCAGCAAGGTGCCCTCGTTCCTTGCCCTGCCTCTTTTCCACTCTTTCGTCCAGCGCGCCGCAAATAATTTCCAAGGCAAGATGTCGACACGCGCGTCCATCACTATATTCATGCAAAGGCATACCTAGGAGCCATAGTGGCTGTAGATGGGTTTACTTTGGGTACATTGCCTTGTCTCATTCTAGTCATACAGGGCAACGAAAGGTGTTTTGTTGCGAATGGTTACCCGAGTTGTTGGTCGAGCGGACAGGAAAAGCCGACAAGGCCTGTTCAGTTTCTTTACCAGGCGCTTGAGATGTCACGGTAACGGTCTCATTCGAGGCACAAAAAACTGAAAAGAAGCAGAGACAGCTGATGAAGCTGATTAGTCTCCAGAAACCCCTAAATTGACTGTATATACAAGCTATCTAGCTGAAGAACCAAGAACTGTCCTGACTCTAATTCTCCACGCAACTGTGACTGTGGTATCTAACCTGTACCACGGACGACACAGGGAAGGACTCGAAATAAGAGCGCCGCGCTGTGTGTTTCCGCCTCAGAGCCCTATACAGCGGCTAAGCCCTGCCGTTCCTTACACATAATAAGGCCTCACAGAGATTACCGTCCATGGATATTTATGAGTATCTTGCATGTAGGGCGTCTTAAGCGCGAAGGCGTGAAATTGTCATTCGTTGAAAGTCGAGAGTGAGCTTGGCGTCTTTGTGCGCCTGCTCAGCGCTACCTCGATCAACCTCATCTTTGCAGCTGCTCAATACCTGCGATAGTATGTGCCCTGCGTCCGCAAGCCGACCTTGTCTGAAGTACAGGTCCGCCAAACTGTCGGCTGCGGTAAGTGTAGATATATGCATCCATCCAGCAAAATCGCGAAATCCTTCAAAAGCTTTCTGGTACGAATTCTCCGCTTCCACTGCCTTCTCCTGAGCTTCATGGAGAACACCAAGGTTATAGATAATAAAAAGTACCTGCATAGCAGCATTAGTTTCTAAGGCGCGAAGGCCGTCGAGCGCCTTTTCGAAATTCTGTTCTGCCTCGTCAAAGTAGCCCTCCAAGACGTTGACTGTTCCCAGACAATTTAGCGCAATGGCTTCTGAATCAGGCATCAGACCGCGAAATGCCAGCAAGAGACCCCTTAATGTGGCTCTTGATTCTTCCAGCTTCATCTGGTCTCTGTATACCACCCCAAGGTCTAATGTGGTAAGAAGTGTCATCTCATGATAATTCCCATAAAGTGCCGTCGTACCGTTCAAAGCAGAGAGGCAAGAATCCTCAGCGGCCTCAAGGTTGCGAGTTTTGATATGGATGGCCGTGAGCTGGTTGAAAGTTGCAATAGTGGTTGTGTTGGCCATGCCAAGGGTATCTGCAAAGCTATACGCCGCCCGATAATACATTTTTGCAGCGTCGTACAATTTGCCTTGATCCCGATAGCAGCCACCCAGGTTTATGATCGTTTTTTGAGTCAAGTGGTGCCTTGGGCCGTGGATTTTGTGGAACCCGAACAGGGCCATTTGATAGATTGCCTCTGCATTACAGAGCTTGTTTTGGGCAGAGTAGACGACTGCAAGATCGTGTAAAATGCAAAACAGGGATGCATTATTGCTGTTGAGGTTATTCTCCGAAAGTACGACAGAATGCTCGTAAAGTTGCTGAGTCTGCATCAGCTGACCGTGCTGACGGAGGAACACTCCTGTCTCGAGGACAATAGACAGCGTTGCCCAATGGAGTGGCCCGAGACTCGTTCTGAAGTTATCTATCACCGTTTGATAATACTCCATAGCTCGTTCAAGCTTGTTTGTATTACTGAGTATTGTGAGCAGTTCCTGCAATAGCGTACTGGCTGTACAGAAGTCGGCGGCCGTCGGGAGCCTAAAGTTGTGTAGAGCGTCGCGATAAATGTCTTCTGCGGCTGCATCTTTTCCCTGATGCCTGAGAAGTCGTCCGAAGCTAAGAGCAATGTAACTGGGTGTGATCGTCTCGTACAGATGGATACTTGAAAGCTTGTGAACCGGCTCTTCGTCCATCATAGATAGTGTTTGCCGCCGCTTGTGACCTTAATTATGAGGCTGCAAGTTTGGATGCTGGGTACTTGCTCGTTGTAAGGCGCTGTGTTTGCCGATGTGGCAACTTATTTTGTCAAATGAGACCGCAGATAGTCTGGAACTTGCTTTAGGCCCCTATGTCTGCAATTAAAGTCGAGGACGGCTCCTGTGTTTCTTTATTCAGCTAACACTGGCTTTTGAATAACTTCGCCATGCGTCGATTCACTATGCAGACACCCCTCTGTTGGGCCTGTCTTACTAGAACCACATCCACACACCATCCCCTGTTCTGGAGCCAGAATCGGAATAGCGGCTATTGAAGCCAGGGCTTTAGCCAATTGAGTGACAGCCATGTTAGGCACACCATGTTTCTTGTTTGCGGTACAGGCGCCTCCAGGTTTTGATCCCGCTGATTTACTTGCAAAATATTGGTGCGAGCCGCCCGAGCCCCGCACAGCCTACCAAATTGGTACACTCTCAGAGGGCAATGAACCTGGACTCCACTGTACTTTACAGTATAATACAAATATGGGACTAGTTTCTCAATGCTACCGGTATATTTACTGTGTAGAGAAACAGTATAATAGACCAGAAATTAAAATGATATTCGTTATCGCTTGGCTATGCTGCTATGTTCTATGCTGTGCAATGGCCACAATGCCACGTGCTCGGGTTCTAAATGATTGCCCCTTTCCAGTATACTTGCAATCCGTTCAAGTTGACGCCGCAGCCACGAAGCTACTTGAACCCGGTGAAATCTACGCGGAAAGCTATAAGCCAGTACTAGAAGGTACAGGTGTGTCAATTAAAATAGCGAAAGTTATGCAATCCGACTTGTCCGGCAGCGATACAGACCCATTCTCAGGACCTATCACCCAATTTGAATATGGTTATGTTCCCTGGCAGCCGCCAACAGATCTATACTACGATATTTCTGATATTAACGATACCGCTATTCGACAATTTTGTCGTTACGGGCTTGCACTGCAACATAGCGCTCCGGAATGCCCTCAAGTTGTATGCGTCCCCGGGTGTGACAGTTTTTGCCTGCAAGCCTACAATGAGCCAGATGACTTGGCTACCAAAGGATGCCACAGCAGAGGGGATATAACGCTTACTCTTTGTAAATATGGACATTAATATGGGGCTCAAATGTTATCGTGCCTCTACTATAATCGAGCGCAAAACTGGTTTCTTCCTCTTTCACGTCTTAAAGGCTCAGTTATCCATGTACTAGCGAAATAATAGGTTCTGATAAAGACGAAGTACCAATGAATCGGAAAGCTGGTTTACACTTAACTGTACTGTATTTCAAGCCGCTTGGAGATAAAGACTAGCTGGCAGCTTCAATCATATTCCAGAAACCAGTCAGTACCAAAGTTTTTAAAAGTTGGGAATCATGTGTACCTGCAAAATTCCTCGAGGTTAAATAAATTCGACCGTACACTATAAGAGCCAGAAGCGGCTGCGACAAATACTTAGAAATAAAGAAAGCAAGCCGGTCTGCATCGAGGGGTTTGCCAACATGTCCCTGCATCCCGCCGCCTCTATATTGACACACTCTGTTTTCGGTTCCGTGCACTAAAATGCGCTGGGAATCATTGCTGGTTTTGAAAATGTGTATACTGATCGGAACACAAGCATTCCGTCTGGTGACTGCCGGAGCTCGACACCATACAGTCCACATGTTTGCAAACTCGACAATGACGTCAAAGAAGGGAGCTACCTCAACCCGTCTTAACGCTGAGGTAATAGTACCGTCCAGAGAGAGTATAAAAGCTATCGCTACTACAGATAGTACGAGCCGAGAAAGGCAGGCCTCATCACCCGCAGTCGTGCAAACGTCGAAAAACAAAAACACAGAGTTTGCATCTCCCGTCACGACAATGGCCCGTCAGACGTCACAATTTGTCTCGTGGACATTTTCAACCACAAGAAATGCGCATTCTGACAAAACAATAGAATTGCAGTCTACGCCAGTTCAATCTGGATTCTCAACCAAATTGGAATACTCTTCAGACCTAGCATCGTCCGACGAGGCATCTCATTACGAATATCTGTCAACGCGGTCACTGGAACCAGGCGTGAAAAGCACAACGTTAAATTCGCTGCCAGCAGTTGGTTTAACTCAAAAAAAGCAAGAAGAGCAATTTCTAACGCCAACTTCAAATGACCTGGTAGAGTCAGGGCCTACGACGACGGACCAATCGCTGCGAACAAAACATCATACTACGGATCTAAGCTACTTTACGCCCTTTTCACCGTCAATTAATGCCAAAGACTCCCAGCTTAAGGAGAGCACACAAGCCACTGTCACTGCTGGCTCAACCCAGCGGCCGCTGCCCACAACCGTTACCACTGCCACCCAGCTTGAGAGCACGCAAGCCACTGTCACAGTTGGTTCAACCCACCGGCCGCTGCCCACATCCATTATCACTGCCGCCCAAGAGACTGCGACTGAACAAGCCATGAACGATTTTCCGGCATCGCTTCCGCGCGTTATTCTATCCGGTTCGACGAAGGGTAAAGATTCACCTGCAGATGCCAGTTTGATCCAAGTCGGCTTCCTCTTCCCTCTAAACTACGTCTTCGTTTCGCAAAATCTTGCCGCCGCGGAGCAAATATTTCGCATTCTCCCTCTAATATTGTCCCAAAGTGGGGCTTCAACCGACAGGTCACAAATTGACCGGCTTGTGCCTTACGACACCCGAGACGTACTTGGATATGTCACAACGTTGGCAAAAGTGTATTACCCCACGCAACTGGTCGACAAACTGCAGGTGGACATCTCTGCACCAAATTCGCGCATATACACGGGAGGTTCTGACTTGCAACGCAATCTTTCAGCCCTCATCGATCCAAGCATCAACGTTAAAGGGGGCGCGAGCGACGGTAGGGAATGTGCAACCCAAACCTGCGCATCTAACCGGCTTGAAAATAATGGCGACCGCCAAGACCAGAATTTAACCGTGGGAGTGGTAGTTGGCGGCACCGGAGTTAGTGGATTCGTCGGCTTTAGCGTGTTTTTCCTCGCCAGGCGATACAAGAGGCGGAAAGCGACCGTGGAACGTGGCAGAGGTACAAAGGGATGCAGAAAAAGAGCCGATGATCGACAAATCGGCAGCGTGTATCATATTTCCCGACCGGTGGCAATAGGAAATAGCCTAGCCTGGGATTAATAGAACAGAATTGCCACCACTATGCCTCTCTTATTTTTTGACGCCATTTCAGCGATCTTGCACCGATTGAGGTTAAAGTTGTTTCCTGGACACTCTCGTCTCATGAGTCGTTTATCTATGCCAACGTTACTCATAGGCTACAATACACTTAAAAATGGCCAGTTAAGCTTTAAACATCTACTGTATGTAGTCAACTACGTCTGATAATTATTACCAGCCTCCCAAATCTATTTCATTGGAGATGAAGGAAGTTATATGGAGCGATACCTTCGTCCCCTGATTGGTTTTTTGCCCGCCACCAGCGATTCTCAATGCCAGCTACGAGAAGTCTCTCTCCACTAGTAAAATTTAACTCGGTAGGGTTGCTAGATTCGTAGCTGTACAACGCAACAGCGACGTACGGCCACCTTGGACATTGAACAAGTCCAGGCTTTTGCGCAGGCTCCGATGTCTCATCACCAACACCTATTTCCGGCGTTGATACAAAGCTAAACAGCCATAGCATCTAAACCGAGGGAACGACAGTTAGCGTACAATATCGCGAGCTCTAGAATACTCACAAGTAAAACTGTAAGCAAAGCAAAGCCGGATGCTGCTGCTATCCTAGCAGCACTTGCATGGTTCAGAAGAGCACTGGCAGCGTTGCTCAGCAAACCCATGCCACCACCCAAGTAACCAGTGAGGGTAAGTCGGTGCCTTTCTCTACTTCCACTCGCAGCAATAAAGCAGATCCAGCATATTAGACATACGCTGTAGATAACTGACCACCAAATAACGGGCGGGAACTGAGCAGCCTCTGTATTCTGCCTCCGCGAGACAATACAAGACGCGAATGTTATGACCCATGCAACCTTGAACCAATCAGCCTTGTCTTTGAACTAGTTTCATTTCATTGGCATCGACGTACAATGCCAACAGATAGGCTGGCAGCTTCGTACGGCCTGGCCAAGATATTCTCCAGCTGGAGCATAACGACTGCGTCGTTGAAATCGAACGCCCTGACGATGGTGACGACCGTCCTAAAATTTTGTTCGTACGTCCAGGCTGTGCTTACAATGTTGTACTTTCAGCGGACCATCAGCAACAAATACCAGCCCTTTCGACATTTCTACTTTGCAGAGCAATAAGGGACTTAGTTGCTCCAAGAATAAGCCCTCTATTATACAGGCCTCCAGCACATAGTACTCCACTGGTGGTTGGCTTGTTGCTAGTCTTGGGCCCCTGTGGGCCGTCGTGACGGCCAAAAATGGCCGCCGACGATTATCCCCGTTTGCTTTAAACGGGAGAAATAAATCGGTCGTTTTCAGGACGATCTCCTGGCAAGTTGCACCAGATCAGCATAGCATGTACTAGCAAAGTCGGTAAAAGCATGAGCCCGACCAAAGTCTCCAATAGCGCGGACATTTTGGCCCATTGTGCGTCGCGTTATACGATCTACTTACGGCTCATCAGTCTCCTATCTGGCCAAGGCAAGCATGGTGCAGCAAAGGATATGAGGCGTAAAGCTATCAGCAAATTTGACTCCTCAGATCGGAGGGAGCATAAGAGCTATCTAGAAATTGTGCATCAGCAAGTCGCAATACTCCGCGAGGAGGGAAACATCTGCGAAGCAAAGAGTGTATTCCAAGACACTATCAGCAAATTCCGTGAGATATTCGGTGTTGGCCATTCGCTTACTTTGACGGCAATAAGCGATGGCGGGCATCTACTCTACTGCAGTGGCCGCCCAGGTGAGGCGGAGGACCTTTACAAAGACGCCATAATGGCTTTTGACCGAAATTGCAAACGCGAGTGCTCTGCCATACTCTGCATCGTCAACGCGCTCGGTGTGGCGCAGAGAAAGCAAAAGCTATTCAAGGAAGCAGAAAATTCATTTTATCGTGCAATTACGGGCTTTGAAAAGCTGCGCGGCAAGGACGACGAATCGACATTGACTGCAGCACTTAATCTAGGCGGTGTTTACGAGGACCAGGGGAAGCTGAGAGATGCTGTCCGAATGTTTTGTCGAGCTGCATATGGGCTCGTCAAAATACTCGGGGTGTCAGATGAGACGGTAATTCGTGCTTTTCGACAATTGGCTGTTCTCTACATGAGACAGGGAGCATTGACCGAAGCGGAGCGAGCCTGTCAACTAGCGATCGACGGGTTAACGGCGTCTAACAAGGAAAGCATCGAGACCTTCCACATGGTACTCGAACTTGGTATCATCTATAGAGACCAAGGCAAGCTTTCCGATGCTGAAGAAGCTATCAAATGTGCTCTCAATGGCTTCGAAAAATTTGATCATCCATCTACATACGTTGCGTTCAACTGCTTGGGCACCGTGCAGGCATTCCAAGGTCGGCATGAAGAAGCGGAAGAGAGCTACGCCAATTCTTTGGAGGGCTTCGAATCGGACCATGATGATGCTGCCGGGATGACTTCGCTTGTTTCTTACAATCTAGGAAACCTGTTCAGGTATCAAGCCAAATTCACGAAAGCAGAGTGCATGTACCGGCGAGCATGGCTGGGCTGGCAGGCTGTCGCAGGTCCACAACATTCAACCTCTATTGCCATGGCAAAGATTGTAGGAGATTTTTTTGAAGAAGAAGGTGACAAAAAAGCGGCTGAAGAGGTTTATTCGCAAGTTCTGAGAGAGCCTCAAGACGATCATGAGAGTTTGTTGATATCTAATGTCAGCTCCAACCTTTCTTTGAATTTTCAGAGGATGACCGGGTGTATCCGGCAAATTCTGTCCTAGAACTGCGAAAAGCAGTAGATAGCATATCAGAGTAGGCATTATTTTACTCGTATATTTTAGAGAAGCTTCCTACATGACATGTCTCGTGGCTACAAATTGTCTTAACAGCATTTAAATACACTGCGATACTTGGATTTAGATTGTACTTGAACAGTTGTAAACCAAAAAATGTACCAAGGATGCTATAACAAAGTTGAAGAAAAACGAAGAGAAAAACGTGGCTTTTGTGTGTTGCTGGACGGCCAAACCATCCCACAGAAGAACTACCTAAAGTGACCAATACTAACATATACCGGTACACAATACTCAATTAACTATTTACATAGAGATCCATCCAATGTGACAGTACACACTGTCCAAGGTCACATAGAGAAGTAACATAAGCATACATGGGCAGACATGAGCTAACTAAAGCTAACGTGATGGCCAGTAACAATTCAAGGCGAGGTCTTGACGAGTTGCCATTATTTACTTGGAATGCATCAGTTGTGGAAGGTTGTGGCTTAGACGTTTTTTGGCTTGCAGAACCTGTTCCTCTACCAGACACGATACTCGTTCCACTCCCCGAGAGGGCCGAACTGTTGGTCCTGTATGGATAAATGGGACTGGCGGCGCTTACCACGGGATTTGTTAAAGAAGGAAAGGAAGGTGTTTCCGCGGTGGCTGTCCTAGTAACCTCATTGCCCGAAGAGACTTTTGCGTCATTCGTTTCATAGACTGTAAAAACCACAGTCGAAGTACTACGCGCGGACTGTGATGTACTTATGGAAGATGGCAACGTAAGTCTCGTCGTAAAAGGGTCTGATAAGCTGCTAGAGGTCTGTCTTGCCGGCACAAATTCTTTAGGAGCAGATTTGCTAGGTGCAGTGTATATAACTCTAGGGCAGTCGTCTCAGCTTTGTTCGTGGCCGACTTCGGACTAAACTCACCTTGTACTGTCTTGAAAGATTACTGTCGCGGGGCAGATAGTTATGGTGCTAGTGGTCGTAATTGTGACCATCTCCGTGTTCCGTTCAGTGACTGTACCAAGGCCAATTGTGATGGAGAGGATTAAGCTGAGCCAACGAAGAGCTGATCTCGCACGCATACTTGTTTAAACCTTGTATAGACAGGTAGTAAAGACGTAAAATGCTGTATTTGTACGCTTGTTTGGCACAGACGCTCAGACTCCTTTTAAATATTTCAACTAACACCAGTAGCCGGTAGTGGCTTTCCATCACACAAGTACCAGCAATACAACAAATTTCCACACCCACGGGAGACAGAGTCAATGCTACTTTTGCCGTACGAGATGCACTCTATATTAATAGGAAGCCAAATTTTGCATTACTTAACTAGCACTACCGCGAGACTTGCTAACCTGGATACTGCTACATATTATCACGTTGATTTCGCCGGACTCGTGACATTGCGCTTACAAATGCAGCTCAGGTCTGTATTCCAGCGCTGCTTCCCCTCCATCAACCTTCCTTCACCCCCCTTCACCCCTCTTGCACCCCTCCTTCGCCCTTCCTTCATTAGGCGTCATGCCAAAGGCACAAGTCGAATTATCGAGAAATCCGGCATCACGCCTGTGTCACAATTCAGAGATTAAGAGCTGTGGCGTACAGTGTGATGATAAAGAGATGTTGTAAGGCGGTTTTCAGCCAAGACCGACAAAGCTTCCTCCATGGTATGCCATGCGTAGCAGAATCTTCCAACCTAGTTTTACAGTAGCGACCGTAGCAGACTTCTTAACTTAAGAGGAGCCTTCTTTTACGATCGACTCAATTCCAAGGTAGCGTGACTTTGCTGGTATAGGCGATTTGCTGATGTACCATCTGCACATTGGACACGTCGTCGGCTGGAAATGGTGACAATGCCATTCGTGCCAACAGACACTGCAAAACACATGCCCTGGAACAAATTTCAGTCTTTACTCATTACCACCCTTTTTCTAACATACCGCATTCTGTAAAGAGCAAGTTCTCTCTACCTTGGCAGATAGAACACTCGCTCCACTCGTACTGCTTCGCAAAAGTAGCCTGCAGGAAGTTTCTCAGGTTTGTACTACAAACTTCGCTCCGTTCGCAGGCAGGACAGGCAAGAGACCAGTGACTTAGTAAATGAGATACAATTTCTCCGCATTCATCGCAAAGTAACTGTGCATGTCACATCAGAAAAACATTGAAGGTAGTGGGATTGTAGGCTGAAATTGCACTGACGTATCCACTTATGCGATACTTCCGGCCTGGAGACAACGGACATGGGCAGGTAGTGCAGTGCTGCTCATCTCCTGTCAAATCGATGACGATTCTGCACTTGTTTTTCTGCATGATGATCATTATTGAATTGCTGGGGCAGGTGGCTGCTAGACTGGCGTAGATACGGTAGTTAAGTACGGCAAGAAGAAGTGTTGCACAGTATATGCATATTACAGCTTCTGATGCGGCTTGGTCTCAGAACGGAGCAGAAAATGTCTGCTACTACTGCATCTCGCGCCTCAAAATTGGCACTTATAATGCCTCAGCAACCTATAATAGAAAGTCTTGCGTACCTCCGAAAAACAACTAATGCTCTTACTCCAGTACAATAGATACTCATGGATCCTAGCACTAGGCAAACTTCTAGCTTTTATTCGGAATTTGAGCTAGAGGACCTTCTGCGGCAGATATCTACGCAAGCACGAGAACAAGAAGTATACACGATCGAGCAAGTAGAAAGGGAGAATGAGGCATTGAGAACGAGGGTTTCTTCTTTGAAGGATGCAACTTCTTCTCTTTACCAATTGTTTTGTTTTTCAAGGGATATGGCCATGCAATTGCTGTCGTTGCGCACTAACGTGATTGAGCAAAGAAAAAGAGCGCTTGATACGTGGGCAGCGGTGAGTACAGAGTTCTAAGCACGCAACAATAGTATACGCATTACGTATTTGTTAGTAAAGATTTATCACAAGTCTCTTTAGTCTATCCCGCAAAAGATGCCATTCCACTTAAAGTCATGACGATGGTTGGCTGCCATCTTCTACATCCCCGGACATCGATGTAGTCTTTCCGCAGTCCTCCTGCAGCATTAGACGTAGGTCGCTCAAGGCAAGAACTATGAAGTCTATAATCTCTAAATAGGCATCGGCTTTCTTTGTAGAATGTGAATTTGATTCCACGTCTGAGTCTGGCACAACGAAGTCAGATAAGCTTCCCATGCTCTCGCTTGCCAAAGAAATTGCTTCGTCGAGATCTATAGGCGGTTAGATATTATTTGAACTGTCATTATCAAACATACAATCGTCGTTCGCGCTCATAATGTATTTATCTTGCCGGGATGAAAGCAAATACCAAGCTGTCTGGGCCGCCGTAAAGTAGAATGCAATGGTATAAATGCATCAGCGAACAGCATTAATGTGCTCCGCCAGGCTCATGGATACTTTAGGTGCCAAAATTGGCTCTCAGACGTGTTAAATATAAACCCGCCGTACGATCTGACTGCTGTGCACGACATCTAGGCTAGCATGTATTGAACGAGATGGATAAACACCGCATCATTAAGTATGCTTATCTCGCATCGCAGCTCTTTGGGATAGCCATCTTGGCTATCTCCTTGAACATGGTGCTGAATACTAATTCCCGAGAGAGTGGGATTTTTCAGTTGATGGTAAGTCTTCCTTCCCGCCTTCGACATTTCTAACCCATCTAGTACGAGAACCGAGCTCTCAAACGCGACTTTCCAAAATTTCCGGATATTCTGCAAACGATTGAAGCAAAGGCAACAAAAGTTCTCGCCTCACAAATTTCAGAAGTGACGTCAGTTGTCGACTCTGTGAAGGATACGATTTCGGAGAATCTTTCTATCCCCGTTAGGGTCGGCACGGCATCCGGGTGTGTGAGAATTGCCGGCAGCTGGCATTGTCATCACACGAACGTATTCATACACGTGGCAATGATCACGGCAGGATGCTTGTTGGTGTCATCGATATTGAACAGTCTTAAAATAGTTCGGCAAGGCATGCCGCCGTCCATCACTGCTGTGGCTTTAATCTTTCGAGTCATAGGTTGGGCCTTGTCCACGGCTGTACTGGGCTTTGCAGTCCTCGGCTATGGAGTGGGCAAAGACATGCAGCGTATCTCTGGAGGCAACTTACAAAAGGGCTTTGCATATGGTGGCGCCATCGCAAACTTGGTTTTTGCCACGATCTTGCTCATCTCGGATATGCTTTACCAGTACAAAAACGTCGCCGTAGTGGAAAACCCCTTTGCCGATCATTATGAGGGAAAAGATTGAGCGATAGCAGCCATTTCAAGAAAAAATGCGGCGAATAATAGATGGTGCCACGCAAAAGTACGCAGTAGGCTCATGAACAGAACCGTGCTAAATGTGCTTTGCTCAAAACCTGCCTCCGAGCTTCGATCTCCGCCGTAATTTATCCACCAGGTGCCGATCAAACCGGAAGTCTTGTTTTTAAATCAATTAGAAGAAACGAAGGAAAACGTCTTAGGCTAAAGCACAAGAGAAAATTAAGCCAATTATATAAATGACATATACATAATTCTTTGTGCTTTTTCTTTTCTGCTTTTGATTCAGGGCAGATATGAGGCTTGTTCCTGAAGTCACCTTGTGGATCCTGAAATACCAGAAACACCCGCGCCCTTTTTACTAGCCCAGCCCACCTCGTACGGACACGATCCAATCACCATGACTTGGGTGTTTTGACATCTATATTATTACAACTATTATGGGTAGCATCTGTGCCAACTAGAGCACACCTCATAGTGAAACCGTGTATTGCTGACTTGTCCATCATCTAGAATTAGTGATGCCATGACCCGGCGGTTGCACATGATCAAGGCTGGGGTCGGAAGTCTGTCGGTGAACTTGGCCGAGGCCGACATATAGAGCCAACAGGTGGAACTCTACCAGTGCCCTTACATCATCTAAGATACCGCAGCTCAAGAAAGGTTGATCAGAAGGCACTGGCGGCACAGCTGCTTTCTTGCGCAGTTCTGAGAGTATTTCTGCATGCGCTATTGGCACAACCATGGGATTTCCTGCCTCATTGTACAAAAGTATGAGCATTGAGACATCTGAATCAGAGATCTTCTGCACCGACTCAAGGGATGGCTCCGGCAAGCCGCGACTAAAGCGGCTGCAACTTTCAATGTAGTTGGTGGTGTATAGCTGCAGTTCCGGTAGGCCGTGGAAGACATGAACTAGCTCGGACTTAGTAATGCAAAACAATGGCTCGACTAAGCTGCACGCCTGCTTCATGACGTGGAGCCGGTTGCCCGCGTCGCCGTTCAACAGAGGGCAAAGCACTGGAACACCACCGGCCAGCACTACGGACCAGAACCAGACAATCAGATCGCGACGCGTATCTAAGTAGAGAATGATGTGACGGCTTTTAGCTAAATTGCACTGCCGTTGGATCATGCCACTGTAGTAACGAGCCTCCGCCAAGAGTTGTATGTACGATAACCTGCACGGAGTTGATTTGGCCCCAGCCGGATAAATGACCAACTCTGCCGTTGGTACAACGGCGGCAGCCGTTTGAAGCAAGCCCGAAAGTGCTAGAAGAGTGGTACTGTCGTTCATTTTCTTGATGGAGCAACGGCCACTTGGGTATAATGTAAAGCTCAGCCGGGCTACAAGCGAGAATTTAAACATATGGCGAACTCAATGCCGCCTGAAAGAGCTGAAACTGGCTGTAGAGGAGTGGGAGAGAGCATAGCGGAAGAACCGTGCTCGTACATCCAGCCGCGATGAAACGGCGGGGTTTTCATTGACAAGGCTGTAAAATGATGCAAACGCATGACAAATAGACATTTGAGCGCAATACACAAAGGTCTTACAGGGGAGTCCAGGTTCAATGTACACTGAGATCTTACCGCTTGTTGTCTCTGCACAGTTGCTGCAACACCTTTGCGGTGCTTGACATCATGATCATGGGGCCATTGAAGTGGATAACGGTATTAAGAGACTCGCCTTCTAGCTGCAACGTCATTCATTTTCTCGGCTATTTGCTGCTATGCCTAGTCAAACTTGTGGCAACAGAAGGAAACAGCTGTACAAGCTACATTGTGGTACGGCAATTAAGAAGTCCTATAAAAGGGAAACAAGCGTATTGCAAGCGGACCAGAGCTTCTATTATAAAAAGTAGAATATTTCAATAATAAAAAGGTTGCATCTTTAAAGTTTTCCTTTCGCATGAAATTTGTGGCCTAGGGTAGTTTGTACTCTGTTAAGGAGTGTTGGAGAAGTTCAGCAGCAGAAGCGGCAGTGTTCTTGAGTCCATCTTTCTCGAGCATACCCCGCAACGGTATTCTCTAACACCCTATCTATGTTTCGCAGCTTCCCGCCTTCCTGTCATAATTGTGAGACAACTGCGGCACACATGAAATTTCAACATCGACGTTACAGCTGTTCTCAAACTGACGCATAAGTTTTTACAGCGTAGACCCCAACACGGCGAACCGAGGTACCGGGGGACATCTGTTTGCTAAATCCACAGTTGATTGGCGTCACGCTGTAGCGTACGACTCGGCCCGACCGCCCGCCAAAGCGAGCTCTTTTCTCAATGCGAACCAGGCCGCTGAACGGAGAGACTTTGTCTGCGATAGGAAAGTGTGCTGTACAAGGTCAGAGAAGCGAGGGAATGACAGAGGCCGGACAAACCTTAGGAGCTGGAAGATACCCAGACCTGAGCAACTGAAGGAAATCATAAGCTTTTGGCGACCATGATCGGCCGGCACCACCGAGGCCTTCCATTAGCACAACTAAATAGAGGGCCAAATATGGAACGCCTGCCATCCTAACCTGCTGATCGGTAATGGGCTCATAGCTCCAGTCAGGTACTATCTCGTTGTCAGAGGTGACTATTTGCGCACGAACTTTTTAAGCAGACCGAGATGCTCACCTATTTTTACCGTTCCGTTGGCGTTGGTCCGAACACAATCAATGCGGAACCCGATTGAGAGGGTCAAGAGCGTTTGTAATCCGCGTAGTATCTAACGACACTTAAGAAGTTTGCTATCGAAAAGTCATGAGACTACTCACCTGCGCAAAAACCTCCGCAATCTCAACCTCGCTCAACGGCGTCAGCTCCATAACATCGAGGTCAACAAATTCTTGTACTGCGTAGACTGTGTCGGCTTTATGGTATAACGACAAGAGGCGTGCAATATTTGGAGCCGAGATCCTGGTTAAGTAACGGAGATCCTTGAGACTGTCATTTTTCACTTCTTGAACAACTACCAGCTGACGGTTTTGACGATTTCGGTGCACAGCCGTCCACGGCAGTATCGCAGAGCTTCCGACCGGCCTGTCTCTCAGGGGAACATAGTCACTCTCGGGGTGACGATCGCAATGCACAATTACGCTGACCGCGGAAGGTGCGTGGAGGTGTGAGAATGCTTTTTTGTGCCTGAGCATTATTTCACAGACTTGTAGGATAATAATACAGACGAACCGAATGTATACCTTATTGGGGGCCGCGCATTTCCGCGCCAAACAAATATAATTTTGGTATACAGCACTATATGTATTAATATTATACCGGTACTGTACAGTATAATAATATTCGATGATAAATTCGAAAATTATGAGAATGCAGTGGCTAGCTGCTAATACAGGCTGCATTTACTGCTCCATTTGGGCAGCTCCCACTATGTAGTGTTTCGGTCGCTATCAAAATACGCGGCGGCGTCTCTGTCGTTCCGAGATTACAGCCATTACACGCTCCAAAACGCCTCTTCAAACACTTACCCTATAGAACGTAGCAGGGAAAGGACAACAATATTTTATCAACTTTCCTCTTACATCTACACTGGTACCCACCTTTGTAGACTACTACCGGCCACTTAGACATACAATCAGTAGAAAACAACGCACCGGTCCCAGCGCTCTTGCGCAGCCGCAGGCAATGGCGATTGATCAATCGACCAACCCTGAATCTGGCGCAAGGGGCCGAAAGGGCAATCGACGGTTTCCGGACGGCTTCAACATAGGGGCACAGGAAGAGCTCCTGAGAAACGCCGTTCCAGTCACTACTCGCCCATTTCTGCCTAGCAGCAGTCCAACTCGCCGCTCGACGAGCGCCAGAAGACGCAGGAATCCAAACCCGAACGCCAACTATTACGGAGTACTCGCGGAGGATGAAGGCGAAGTCACCCGCATAGACAACACAATCGACCTACAGGAAAAAACAGAACAGCTTATTGCAAAACAGAAGGAACGTATGACAACCCGGTCCGATGTACTTCGCGCGTTTGCAGAGACCATCTCGGCCTGCGCAAAGAAATTCGACAACGGCTATGCCCACGCCGTCGCTACTGACTTCACCAGGTCACTGCTCCAGCACTGGAACCGCTTCCTACACACAGGAGAGGCTACAGGATTAGGTGACGACTTCGCACAGCCTCGTCTACAAACCAGCAAACGACCGACAGCCAAACCACCGCCAGACAATCAGATCACTCGCCAGAAGCCCGTGAGCTTCGCCGACGTCACCAAGGCCGCAGCGAGCCAAGCCCCTGGGGACGTCCGCTTTGCCCCCACACGCCGACAGCCAGTTGCCACCAGCAACCACACGGACCGGAGAATCCTCCTCCGTCTCAAAGACGGATCTAGCTTCTTCGAGAAGAACAGTTATCAGATCCGCCTAGCGCTAAATGACAAACTCGCCCTGAACAGCCAAGACATCCAGGATATTAAACCAACAAACACAGGCTGGGCACTCCTAGCGCGCAACGAAGAAATCCAGAAAAAGATCCTCGATCTGCAGGATGAATGGGGACCAAGTGTGGACCTAGATACAGCAGAAAAGCAAGTGACGTGGTATACATACCTCATCAAAGACTTCCCAAGTGAACTTCGCTCGTACGATGATTCAATATTGGACTTTGAAAGGACAATTAGCGGAGAAATCATCGCCCAGACAGGACAAAAGCCAGTCCAGTGGCGCCGCTCCAGTAGACCTAGCCATGACCCAACGAAGACAACTTTAGTCATTTCCTTTGACAGGCCAGTCCATGGTAATTTTAGATTACTCGGCCTCGGAGCGTACTCCTTCCGCCTAACAAAGCCAAAGCGGCTCACCCAATGCCAAAATTGCTGGCTCTTCCACCCTCCAGTGCGATGCACCGCGTCGAAGACATGCAGAACGTGCGGCATGACCGACAACAACCACGACACAGAAAACTGTCACGCAACACCTAAATGCGCAAACTGCTATGGCCCGCACCATGCCGACAACGAACAATGCTATGCACGACCTAAGAAAGTTGGAGATGCATTCCACAAGCTCTCCAAGTCACAGAAAATACACGCCAGGGAACTTGGCCTAAACGACTATAAGAGACAAAACATGGAAAACATGCTCTGTAATCCAAGCAGCCCACTTGCGCACAACAACGAGACAACAGAGACAACTCAAACAGCGGAAGAAGATATAGAGATGACATGCACCGACGCTAATATCACCACCACACCATCGTCGCAAGCAGATATGCCACCTACAGCTGGAGGAGAGGGTGACGAAGAGGACGTAGACGAGCTTATGGAAGAAAGAGCGGAAGAGCAGCCAATAGAGAATAGTGCATCACCAGAGAACGAAGAGGGGAAAGAGACAGAAGGAGCAGGGGAAGAAATAGAAGAGAGAACAATAGGACCGGCGGAGGAAGCAGAGAAGCGACAGGTCGAAGATCCGGACGAGACAGAAGAAGAGACGGAGGACAACAGCCACGAAGATGGCGACCACGGCGCGAATGAGGAGGAAGAGAGAGATCAGCAGGACGTTCAAGATTTGGAGACAGACGACAACAGCAACAAAACTCAACTGCCCCCAACCAGCACGAGAATGGCCACCCAGGGCAGGCTAACCAATATCCCGGCGACTACGATCAAGAAGAGATTCCTCACCACACATGCAGCCCAACGGATCATCCCTTCAGATGACACGAATCTCTCAAGCGACGGGCCAGCAGCCGACAATATCAATGTCGCGCCAACACTCCGCCACTCCCCTCCCAGCAGTCCCCCACAGGAGACTCGCAGGCGAGACCAATCACCAGCCAAGCGACGACGACGGCCAACCCGATTCTCCCAATGAACAAGGAAAGACGACCGCACTACCAACCAGTGACAATCAAGATCTTTCAGGCAAACGTGGACAAATGTCAGGAATCCCACAGCGCCGCCCTCAACCTCGCCTATACTGAGGGCTTTAACGTAGTAATCCTACAAGAACCGAACACATCGTTTAACCAACAAAAGGGACTCTGCCGCACCCAGCACCACCCAGGCTTCACCTGCTTCAGCCCAGTGGACCACTGGAATAGCAACGATACACGCCCACGGGTAATGACATACGTCAAAATCGACAAGAGTATACGAGCTGAACAGCTCGCACCGACCCGGCACCGTGACCTCCTATGGGTAAGGGTGAATGGCACAACAATCCTCAACATCTACAACAGGCCTGAGGCCCAAGATACGCTCCCGGCTCTAGAAAACTGGACACCACCGGCCAATTGCGTCGTCGCAGGGGACATGAATGCCTACCACACGACGTGGCTGTCAGACCGACGAGCCTCACAAAGCGGCAATCGAATCTACGAATGGACTCAAGAAAACGATCTACACCTCTTAAACGAGCCTGATGAATCTACAACTATGTGCAAAGGAGGCAATAGGAGCAGCACGATAGATCTGGCCTTCTCAAACATCCCCGAAGCCTCTGCTACGATAGAGGTACACCTTACTACAGGATCCTTGCACTACACGATTGGAATTGAGATCCCGAACCGAGAGCCGGCACAGTCTACGCCTGGAAAGGTTAGAGTGACCACTCCGGAGGAGATCAAGGCCTTTGGCGACCACGTAGGCAGAGCGGTCAGGTCGCTGCCAGCAGTGGCACACACAAAAACGCAGATTGAAGACATGGCCAAGCAGCTGCTTGACATCCTCCAGAACTCAGCCAAAGCATGCGGCAAAGTGAGCAAGAGTCGCGGCCCTAGGAGCTCTCCGTGGTGGAATCAGGAATGTATTGATGCATACGACGACCTCCGGATCGCGAGGCGCATCTATGAGAACGAACGCGGAGAGGAGACACAACGTGCGAGGGTCCACTTCAAACGCACCGTTAGGCGCGCGAAGCGGGCTTTCTGGCGGGACATCATAGCCGAGGTGACTGCACCGGGAGACGTCTTTAAGCTCACGCGATGGATGAAACCAAGACAACGGCTACAGCCTCCACCCATTCAGGTAGGGAATGCGATCTACTCTACAGAAGAAGAGAAAGCTCTCGCACTACGCAAGGAAAAGCTTCAGCGCCGTGATGCATCGGACGACATAGATGACCCGTGGGTGCCAACAGCCAGTCCAGCAAGAGCAATCCCCTTCGCGCTGTCCATCCCAACTAAAGAGATCGAAAAAGCCGTACTACAGACCGGCAACACCACCCCTGGATCCGATGGGATCACGACAAAGATGCTTCGGGCCGCATGGCCGCACATTTGCCAACCTCTTACAACACTATACAACGCCTGTTTGAGCACTGGCTACCACCCCACAGTCTTCAAGACGGCAGAAGTGGTCATGATCCCGAAGCCAAACAAGAGGGATCTCAGCGATATCTCTGCCTGGCGCCCAATCTCGCTGCTCTCTTGCCTTAGCAAAGGACTAGAAAGAGTTATCGCAAGGCGAATGGCATACGCTGCCATCAGATACGGTATCACTCACCCAAACCAAGCAGGTGCTCTACCGAAACGATCTGCCACAGACATTGTCACGTCGCTTATCTACGACATCGAAAAAGCGCTCGCGTCTGGAAAAGTCGCGACGCTGGTAACCGAAGACGTCATGGGCGCCTTTGATGCGATTTTAGCCAACCGTACGATCCTCTGCCTACGAAGACAGGGCTGGCCAGACTTCCTGGTCCGCTGGATAGCAAGCTTCCTGCGGGACAGGATGGCAACGGTACGATTCCAAAGCACGACCACCCCAAGTGCAAAGCTACCATGTGGCCTCCCTCAAGGCTCTCCACTCTCGCCGATACTCTATATCTTAATAACGGCGGCAATCTACTTCCTCTCCGGGGCTTCCCAGAGGTACGGATACGCGGACGACACCGCAATGCTGTTCGTCGGCGACACCTTTGAAGACACGACAAGACAAGCAAACGAAGCAATCGCGGCCATGGAATCGTGGGGCAGAGGCGAAGCAATCCATTTCGATCCCGCAAAGACTGAGGTCATGCACTTCTCCAGGCGCAATGTCGACCATGGCCGATCACCAGTCATCCACCATGGAGACAAAGAAATACGAGCATCGAGATCAATGCGATGGCTAGGAATCTGGCTGGACAAGAAACTCACCTTTAACGACCACATCACCAAATGGTCTCATAAAGCTCGCACGGTGATCAACCACCTCCGAGTTATGAATAACACGATCCGCGGCATGTCGGCCGTAGCTGCCCGCCGAGCAGTCTGGGCCGTAGTCATGCCAACCTTGTTCTATGGCATGGATGCCTGGCTGCCAGGACTAGACACGGACGACACCAGTCTGCAACGCAACCAGATCTCGAAGACAAATCTCTCAAAAGTGCAGCGCGTACTAAACCTCTCTTGTAGGATGATTCTCCCCGTGTGGAAGACAACGCCGCTTGAGTTCCTCTGGAAAGAAGCAGGCATTCCACCAGCGAGTGTCCTGATCCGTAATATCCGGGAACGAATAGCGGTGCGCTATGCCACGTTAGACAAAGCACATCCAATCACCAAACGGCTGCGGCAATCACAGCGAGAGGTTACACTTAACGAAAGACCACTGATCGCGGAACGCATGGCTCTAAGGCACTCCCGACTGTTCCGTACTGCCGCCCGAACGACGGAGATCGAACGACCAAGGCTGATACCCCAGAGGTTCTCAGACCACATCAACACAGAAGACCCAGAGGAGCGCCTAGCAAAGGAGGAAGCTATGACTATATTCCAGAAGTGGCTAGCAGACCGACCTGCTGGATTCGTCGTTTTTAGCGACGGCTCCAAAACAGAAATAGACAAAGCAGGATGCGGCTTCGCCGTCTTCCACTGCGGCCGGCTCCTCGATTGGGGATCTAGACAGCTGGGAAGAAGAGAAGTGTTCGACGCAGAAATACACGGTGCGCTCGCAGGACTGAAAGCAGCCGTACAACATAACAGCCACCTCGAACCGATCACGGTCTGCATGGACAACACCTCCGTGATAGACTGTATTGGAACAACAGCGGCGAACTCTTCGCAAGCCTGCTTCCGAGAATTCCAAAAGATCGGAGACAAACACCCGTATCTGGTCTCGGTTAAATGGTCACCGGGCCACACTGGCATCTTTGGCAACGAGCTGGCGGACCAGCTCGCGAAGCACGGCGCGACACTCCCCACGAGCGAACACCTGCCATCTGTCTCGTACAGGAAGCGGCAGACCAAGAGACAAATCGCCATAGATCACCAGGCCTGGTGGGAAAAGGTGGAAAGAACGGAGTATGCAAAGTTTTGCCTCAGGGCCGAACTGAAAAAGCTCCCCGAACTCACCCTCCCCCGCCGCCAACTTGGCCACCTTCTGATGACACGATCACAACACGGAGACTTTGCGAAATACCACGAGAGATTCCATCCAGGACAGGCGACGCTGGAGTGCCCCTGCGGGCGCCAGAAATCGCCAACCCATCTTTTCTACTGTAGGAAGGTCCCTAGCTATCTCCGGGTCCGGCTGGCCCCGGATCCAGAGACGGCGATAGGGAAATTCCTCGGTAGCTCCTATAAAGTGTTTGTGCGACTTGCGGACTTTTACTATTCGAAGATCAACAAGCGCGTATAGCACCATATAGGACTGTACAAGCCTGGCGCACTCTGTACAGTATCCAGCCCAAGTAGTGGAGTTGCCCCTCCCTGCTTGTTAAAATTCGTTCCCTTTTTCTTTGTTTTTAGGTAGTCTCCTACCACGGACAACAGGGCTCCCGCTGGTCCCCGTAGAAAGACCAGGTGATAAAAGTTGCTGTCGCAGTGCACCCGCGGGCCCAACCACGGACGCATCACGACCAGCATCATCGTGACCCCGCTGACGGGTATCGATACCGACAGACAGCTGCTGTCAAGCGCGAATCTGCTGCAGTTGGAGGAAGTTGCATGAGGAAATATTCCAGGGGCAACCCAGTGAGAACATGGACGCGGCCCACCGCGTCCTGTGGGGGCTTACTAAGTGGGTACGATCATGTATTTATCCGTAGATAGCTCGCTAGCACGTCTCATGCCTACACCAGGGCGCTAGAAGACGTAAATAATTCAATTCAATTCAATTCAACAATATTTTATAATACAATAAGAAATTGAATCAAAGTTAATATACAAATATGAATGTTACACTGTATTCGGATTATCTAAAGAAGTTAATTACTTAAAATTTTGCTTTGCTCTCTTTTGACCTTTTATTATCAAGTTCATGAACGGTTTCCTTTTGCAGAAGTATGCATCTTTTCCCGAATTTCCCCTCGCGCTGACGATGTCCCCCAAAAAAGTATATACTTTTCTGTACCTCAGAACACCTACAATACCCCATAAAATGGCTGGTCAAAAAGTACTTTAAAGTATATAAAGTACCACTACTCTTTTCGGATGAGACGAACTGTACGTCCGTAGTAAAAGCAGAAGCCGTTTTTGAACCCGATAATATTTTTTTTTCCTTTTGCGTAAAATTAAACTTATTCAAAGGCGGTCACGTGAAAAGGTACTCAGACTTTCCGCTGTTTTTTTTGTCTTTTGGGTGGGCGAGGAGAATTTGGGGGGTTTGCAGATTGATGTCTTCTAAAGTTTTAGTGGCCTGGTAGTTAGTTAATAGTGCCCGACGGTAGGAAATGGCATGATAGCCAGATCGGGAGACATCTGGCTGTCGTCAGAGCTGCCAAAGCTCTAGTCGGTGTTGGCACAGTCCTGCGCAGATCCCTATCGGTCATCAGTAGGCTTCGGCCATTTAACTGAAGCCGGAAGACGCCGTACATCCCGTGGGCTCGCTGCATTATGTGTTGTTGGCGCGCATTGAGCGACTATTACGGATAAGTGGACGGCTTTGCGGCGCCACAGTCACAGTGATGTCTATCGGTCATGACGTTCTGCTGTTGGTGGCGTCGCAATACATAAACCTTGCCTTGTCGCCAAAAATGCGCCTTCCCTGCGTACAGGAACAACAGACCTCAAGAAACAGACCTCAAGAATGGATTCGACTACCAACAACTGCGGAGAAAGTCAGCAATTAATTCAACTATTTGCTGCTTCTATTGCTCAGACAAATGCTCAGCTGCAGAGCATTCGCGCATATGCAGAGGACAAACGTTGTGACGCCGAAATGAAAAGGCAAGATTTTGAACGCGTGTCAATGGAAGCCCAACAGCTACGTTCAGAGGTGCAGCAGCTCCGTAGCATAATTTACTATGTGGAACGCGAAAAGAACAATGAATTGAGCAGGTCTGCGTTGCTGCAACAGCTCATCGATACACAGCGCCGGATAATCCGCGACTATGACCGAGGCGCGAGGACCCAGCTCGGCCCGGACGCGCTTCCTTCCCTCATCCACTACGAGCCGCCTATTCAGGAGGGTTACTGGCACGGTGGCGTAGTGGAGCACCACGAAAGTGACAAATCGGTGGCACTGAGCTCCACAGAAGGGAAGGGGCCGTAGGGCGACTTCCGTAACCCCCAAACGCCCTTTTCTGCTCTAGACACTCAGGGTATTTATTTGCGGTTTCCGGTAGTCAGGTACTCAATAAACAAAATCAGACTCTCCCGGATAATACCACTCAGCTTTTTGAAGTGCGTGTAGTGATGTGGCCGACACCTCCGAGAGCGTCCAGGCCGGGGCAGCCTCCTCCGCCGACAATAGAAGATGTAAGAGTGGCGTCGCTGGGTGGGCAAACTGCTGCTACTAACCGGGCTCCTGATGTGCTCCAAGCGAAAAAAGCACCAACTTCAATGGCAGAGCGTCTCGAAGAGCTTACACGTGAAAATGGGGCGCTGCAACGAGAAATAGATTACTATACTCGGCTGCTCCACATACACGAGCAACTTTTGCCCCAGGTTCTATTCCTCGCCGATGCCCAGCGCAACATGGTACATGAGTTCAATGCGCACCTGGAGCATCTTAATAGGCACTGGGCTGGAGGGCTTGAAGCGCATACCCTGTCTACGAACGTCACAAACACTAGCATGGGTTGACTGGTCAAGAGCGTGCACACCGAAAGGTACACTGAAAAACTCTGCTTCAGCGTTCCGAATTCTGAATTGGCCAAGCAGGGGTTGATCCGCCTAGTCTGCGAGGTACACTGGGTTTCTTTTGCACAGACACTGCTTGTACGTTTGCCTTCTCATTTTTTGTGGAACTACGCTGCCAACGGCATTACTTCCCACTGGCTGAGTTTCCACTACAATTCGGGCAGTCGCCCTTGTCTCGATGTACATACATCTCTGACCTGGCTTACAGGTGCTGAGATTTATCTAGAAAATAGCAAAGCTGTGATTTATCTACAATATAGTACTTCATTCCGCAGAATAATAACAGCCCCAAAAGAATCAGAAAGCCATCCAGCTGAGCAACCAACATGCAGTACGCTTTTCTGACATTGCCGTCTGGCTTGGCTAAATTCAGAATACGTCGTAGTGCAACCACCCCACCCTTTTTGTGGGCAAACAGCCACGGTGATGCACAGAAAACGGTCACGCGACGCTGTGATGCTGTCTGTGTGTTGGGAAGAACAAAACGTTGCCAGATTACTGTATTAATAACACACTGGCTGAACTTGGCGATGAGCTCACCGACAAGACATTTTGGCGGCAACTGGCTGGGCTGCCAGAAATCCCTCGTAGCACGTAGCCACAAAATTTTGGTGGCGCTGTACGGGTCCCAAGTTGGGGCCAAAAAGGACTCGCAGCGACCCCCACTAAGTCGTGCTGATTTTCATCAATACCGTAATAGTAATGTACGACATCAACGGCGACAGGGTTGGCGTAACAATTTCGATTACTGCCTACTCGGGACACACCAGTGCTATGCCTACACTGGCGTGCCTCTCTACCCCTGGCGTGCCTCTCTACCCCTGGCGTGCTCTTACCCTGGCGTGCTCTTACCCTGGTGTGCAGTTAAGGCTAAAGTTTTTTCTCTCTAAACCGAGGCGTGGAAACAAGCTGATGGTGATGTTACAAATGTAAACCCGTATGTACGTAGAAACTGGCTCCTGTCTATGTTAGTATGTAGCAATATAAGGAGCCAGAAAAGAATGTCTCTCGATTTCAGGACGCAATGTCATCGTACAACACATTTGCAGAAACTCTTATGATGGCGGCTAGGCGAACTCGTGTAAAGCACAACAAACAGCAAAAAGAAGCTGCCCGAAAGCGTGGGCGTAACTATCTGAGGAAAGGGCTCCAGCTTGGGCAGAAAGCAAACATTATCACCGGTGGATTCTACCAAGAGCCAACCCGTGGGCACTGGTGCGTTGCATTACATGTTCCCAATGGCTGCGAACTCCCCAATTTGCAAGAAATTGTCGCAAACGCCCCTATCTGTTCTTGTCTTACAACAACTAATTACGGTGCACAGTTTCGGGACCATGTTGCAGTGCAGCAGATATCATTTTTCGCGGATAGCGTTTCTACTCATGGGGAAATTGACGACCAGGGAGAAGCCGTACGAGAGACAGAAGAGGCAGAGAATGACTTTTGTCCCAGCGAGCAACAGGATGTTTTGGAAGACGAACGGCGGGATGGGATTTTGCTTGACCCATTGAGTGATGACGACTCGCCGTTTCCCATGGACGTAGATGGGGAAGACATCGAGGCTACAGATGACACATATGTGACAAACTGGATTGCAGCAAGTCCAGAGAAACCCAGACGCCGTGCCTCAGATGAAAGCTCTGACCGTAGCAGTGTGCTGCCGACGCCGCAGGCCGAAGCCGCTGCGACGCCGAGGCTGCTGCCTTTGCGTTTGGTGGCTGCGACAGCAGTTGGGGCGGCGATAGCATTTGCGACTAACCAGAACATTCTGCACTTTGTATTTAATTGAGTTATAAACTGTACAATAATAAGGTTGCGCTATATCTAGACATTAAAGCCCTCTGCTGCATTCTTGTTTTAAGCTTGCTCAACCAAGGTGCCCTGTAGTACTGATTCCACCACCTCCGGTGGAACGAACTCGTCACTAGGAAGCTCCGATCGATATTCTGGCGGAGGATTGTCGCAAGTCCCCGTTACGTGGTGATAGTGGTGATGTTCCACTGTTGTAGGAGTACGTCGATTGGGGCAGAGGCTGCATTGCGAGCAAGTGTCGATGACTCGCCGAGTTCTTGAGGCACCCAGCAGGAGGAGGCGCAAAGTAAAGGAAACGGTAGGATTGCGGGGAAATTTGACGCGCAAACGTCCGCAGACTTCGCACTGATATACTTTTGTTACCATCCTTTCTGGATACAATTATATCATGATAGAGTCCCTGATGCTTGAATGTACGCTATTGTACTGTAAGACTGCATTGAACATCTTGTATTAATAGCTCTTTATAGAGCTGCAAGCGAGTAAGTACCGGTACCGGTAAGCACAGCACGGTATTTAGCATAATTAGGATCTGGGAGCCCCCGATGGAGTCCATTTTTGGCTCCTTCGTTTTCCACCCCAACCTATAAGAATTCGCGGCTTTCTGGATTATTTCCCTGGACGGCTACCCATAGACAAAATGCCTTGCAGCCATACATCTTGGCTACATTTATCGAAAACAAATAATGAATTCTTTCTGCAAGTTTCTGACCGCCCGCGGCAGCTGCTGAGGCACGTGGAGTGTGACGACGCTTCAGAGTTGATCTTCATGCTCGGTAATCAGCGAAAGGCGGCGTCACTCGGAGAGTTAGGGTTAGGGCAGAGGAAGCGTGGAAGAAGAAGCCATGGAGATATACATGCCACCGCAGTACAATCAAGTAGGCTGTTGTCCATGCAAATAATCATCGTGGACGGTGATGCCCCGGCCAACAACAGACTGCCGAGCAGAAGCGCCCATTCGCGGTGCCATGATATAGTCCAGTACAGCCCTGCGCTGCCTTCTACCAGTGGAAAGAAGGCAGTTGATATTGCTGACCAGCTTATAAACAGACTTGTGCTTCCTTTTTCCGGTATTGTGTGCCTGTTTGTGGACGATCTGGGTGGTACTAGGAGTGCTGCGCGGAGGCTTTCAGCATGGCTGGAGCTTGGCCGCCCATCCCTAAGCCCTATTCTGCCCTGGCTGCTTCTCGTCGTCGATGGAGAAAAACACTCTGGCCATTGTCTTGTTGAGTTCGAGAGAGCCCTTAAACAAGCAACGAACGTAGATGTCATGACACGGTTCCACGGCATGAGAGTTGTTAGCCTCAGCGCCTCGACGAAGTCTGGTAGACAAAAGCAGCCACGGTATCGCCGCTTTTGGAACGAACTGAACTCCCTTACACACATTATACAGGATCAGCGTGTAAGCAGAAGACTTTGCTACTCATCGACCCACCTCGTCGCGTTTATGGACCATGCAACCCGGCTGATCTCTGCAGAGCCCCGGCCCTTCGACTTCATATCCGCGACACGCATCAAACACAAGGTCAGCCCATATTTAACGTCATGCCTTTCGGAATTTCTTAGCAAAATTACGTCTTTTGAGCAGTTTGAAACGTTTGCAATCCCTATTATAGCGTCCAGCTTCATTCTTGATCACTACTCGCCAGGCATGCATCGTACGTACATGAGACAGTGAAGGTTGACCCAGCTAACAGAGCAGAATTCGATTCTTCTGACGTCTTCGATACATTGTATACAAGTATATGCGGAGAAATTACCCAAAGGGTTTTTAATTCCGCAGATAAGACCCAGAAACTTGTCTTACCAACAACGTTTACCTCGATGATGAAAATAGATTTAGGGCGACAGTTCCAGCAGTTCATCAGCCATGGTAACGCAGCAGAACACCATGCGCAGCAACTAAGATATTTTCAAGAAGAGTGGAGAAATCTCCGATCTGAAAATGTGTGTTTCTCCTGCATGATGAGAAGGCCAAAGGATAAGCTGCCATGTGGGCACTGGCTGTGCAATAACTGCTTCAACATATTCGCAAACAAGAAGGGCATATACATGTATTTGCCCGACTGCCTCCTTTGCGGAGTGGGCACTGGAAATATTCGCAGACGAGTGAAGCCATGTACCGCGCCACCGAGGGTACTTTGCTTTGACGGCGGGGGCGCGAAGGCTTGTGTGCCGCTCACTATCCTTGAGGAGTTACAAGCCAGGGTTGGCCTGCCGTATCCAGTACAGCACAACTTCGACGTGCTTTTCGGTACCTCTTCAGGTGTGTCATTTAAAGTAATCCGTGGGACCCGCTTACATTTCTGACTATAAGCAGGAGCAATTAGCATCTGTGGGTTGAGCATCAATGGCTGGCCAGTGCACGACTGTCTAAGTCTAGCTCGCGCCCTACCAAAACAGGCCTTTCTGCCGCGACAAGTTTCACATTTTCCTCTGGGCTGGATACCTACGGTACGACGCTTCTGGAGAGTTTTGTTAACTGTATTGCTCGATAGTAAATATCCGTCCGACAATATAGAATCTGCATTGAAGAACGTGTTTGGCAGATCGAGATCTATTGCAGATTGGTCGGCGGCGAATGAGATGGGGTTGCATGTGGGCATGCCCGTCACAACGACTGAAGATGCGACAACATTTGTCATGACTAACTACAATGGCGTCGGCGACGAAGACGATGGAGCAGGTCAGTACAACGGCCCTGCTTCCATGAGTGTTACTAACACTGAAATAAGCGGACTACCATATCTTAAGACCAGAGCACGGCATGAGCCACATCCCTTTATGGAAAGCGTAAGCACCTGAGTTCAATGCTTTAACCAGACCACTGACTTCTTTACAGTCTACGTGCAACTACTGCCGCGCCGTTGTAAGTCTTTGCATATATTTTCTTGGCATCCTGGCCTGACAAAATCAGTTACTTCAAGCCTCAAGTCATAGACGGCGTCTCCTATCAGGATGGAGCCATGGGAATGGCGTATAACAATCCTACAGCTCTAGCGATAAAGGCAGCCAGTGACCTCTTTCCCGAAACCCCAAACCCGAGCCTTGTCGTATCGTGCGGAACGGGGACGAGGAAACCAAAAGCCCGAGCACCGTCGGGTAAAAGTGCCGGGGCGTTCCCGGCCCAAGGGGGTAAGATAGTAAAGCGCCAAAAACTGAAGAAACGGTGTTTGTTTGGACAGTGGTCTCCTCGCCGGATACTCGACGCATTCTTAAAGCACTCTGACTCAAATCGCGAGTTTCGTCAGGTCCGCCAGGTTGCTTCTCAGTACAACGGAGAGTTCTTTCGATTTGACGTTGAGTGTGATGAATCTGAGCCTGCGCTTGACGACATCACGGACCTGAACGCAATGGAGCAGCTTGCGAAAGAGACGGCTAGTACTTCCTCGGAGCTGGACAGGCTTGCAAAGTGCATCCGCGCTGAGAACTTCTATTTCGAGCTGGAAGACTTACCAAGCTATAGCAAGGGGTCGTACGAGTGCGTCGGCCGCATTCTCTGCCGGCTTGACCCAACTATGCCTGAGCATGTTGTCTTTTTAGAGAGCCTGGATAGGAACTCCGCCTACCTGCGCCTAGGAGGCAAGGTTCTTTACGGCCGCTTTCAAGGGGGTGAAGCAGCCGGACCTGAAGGTACTTTCTCCAAAAAGGTGAAATTCTACGTGCCAACTCGGGAAACACAGTTCAAAGTCGAATTGGTAGAGGCAACGCATGATCCATGTGGGATTAGTGGCTCGCCGTTCACCATAGACAGTCTCGTCAAGGCGCAAAGTTTAGACGCTTGGTTCGGCGCAGCTGATCACAAGCGGAGTGTGCAGAGAGTTTAAAATTCAAAAACAAAAAGAGAAAAACTATAGAATTGTACACTGCTTTCACCTCCAAGCAAATTGCCATGTCCGACAGCGCACTTACCCAGCAACTGCACCCACGGTTTTCTTTACCAACTCTTCGTCAGGGGCATTCGTCGATTGTGGGGAGATAAAGCGTGTTGTTTTCTCAACAAAGACATCAAAAAGTCTCTGAACGTGGCATTCCTGGACGGCCGCTACGGCCGTGCAGACACGAATGACAAAGTTTGCGTCGACGGTAGTACTGGTGACGTAGAACTCTCCGTCCTCATTAATGCTTGTGTACAAGGCCTCAGTCAGTGCATTCGAATGGTCCCGGGATATACCTCTGACTTGGAAGGACACAAGAGCAAATTGGGCGGGCGCGAATATAGCAAATAAGTCAAAGCGGTCATTTAACCAAGATTCTAGACGTTCTGCTAATGTGATACCCTTTTTTAAATGCTCTTGTAGTCCGTGGATGCCATAATTCCGCATCACAAACCAAAGTTTGAGGGATCGAAAGCGACGCCCAAGAGAGATTTGCCAATCGTGGTAGTCGATAACAGACGCATTGTCTTCGTCTGTGCCACTCAAATATGGTCGCCTGATTTTCAGAGTCTCAGTCAAATCCTCTCTCTCGCGGAGGAATGTTACAGAGCAGTCGAATGTGGTAAGCATCCACTTATGCGGGCCGAAGTTGAACGAATGAAATTCGTCCATACAGTGAGCGAGATGCTGGTACGTCTCAAGAAGCAATGCGGAGCCGGCATATGCCGCGTCAACGTGAACCCAAACAGGTCCATATGTCGACAGATTTTTCAGCACTTTTCGAATACTGTAAAAGTCATCGACAGCACAGATATCTGTAGTCCCGAGCGTCGCGGTCAAAAAGAATGGCTCTAGGCCCTTGTCTCGGAGACCTTGGACAACAGCTTCTAGGGCATCGCCACACATGGCATAGCCCTTTTCCTGCGTGGTAGGCACCGTGGCAAACCGGACACCAGCGATTCTGGCTGCTTTTTCGGTGCTGGAGTGTACTTGGCTGCTACCAAGCGCAACTAATTTGCTGGCAAGCCGCCAACTCTCCTCATCCCTTTCTTCTTCCGGGAGATGTTTTGTCCTTGCGTTCAGATACTTTCTCCGTGCTGCAGTCATCGCCAGAACAATCGATTCCGTCGCCGATCCGTGAATCACACCGCCACCGCGTGTGGAACTGGTGCTGAGAAAACACTCCGGTAGGCCCAAAGCCTTAACAAGCCAATCTAGCACAATGACCTCCAGCTCCGTCGCCGCAGGGCTGCAGACCCACTTGAAGTTAGCTCCCGTGAAGGCGTTTGAGTACATCTCGGCAATAGCGGCCGCATAACTCGATCCACATGGGAAAAAGGCCATGAAACGTGGGCTCTCCCATTGTGTTATCCCAGGCATGATCTTGCTCTGTATATCGTCTCGAATTTCGCCGAAGGACTGCGGACTGGTGGGAGCTGCTTCAGGCAGCAAATGGCGTAGATACCCCGGTTTGAGCTCCGGCACAACGCGTCGGGTTGCGACGTTCTCGGCGTAGTCGACAACTATTGCCGAAAGGGTCTGTGAGTGACAAAGGTCTTGTTTGCGCTGTTACTAGCCACTCACTTTCATCTATCACCGACTTGGCGGCTACTCTGAAGGTGGTTGCATCCATGTCGAATATGAGCTTTGTAGGCTGAGGTGGCTCTGTGAGTGGTAATACTGCTCAACTATAGTGTATTTATTGTAAGTAACACGTATCAGGAATATATAACCTGCCGTCATTACTTCTCTACATCTGCGTGCTATGCTACTTTGTATTCTAAGCAGTCTCCAGCAGCAGAATTCTGCTGAATTCGTGGATCTGTGGGGCCTTTAGCAAAGACCGTGGACTTAGAATCTGGGTGTGCGCTATTGCCTGTGATAGGTTGACGGCGAGTGTACAGTTAATAAAACGCTAGTTTTTGGGTATGCAGTGCAAACTGAATTCACTTTTGGGTTAATGCAAGAATGATTCCTCCAAATCTGATAAATTATTGCTCAAATTCTATGTTCGTGGTTTTCCTCGCTGGTCTCGTGGTGCAGCTTGTAGCCCAAGCCGAAGCTCCCCAACGCACAAGCCACAACAACTTATTTGTAGACCACACTAACATTTTTTAACCGCACGCAGTAGTCAATCTGAAGGTGACAAGCAATATGATGCCGTATCTGTAATTGAGTTGCCACTATGGATTTGAGCACAGTTCCGGGCGGCACGCGGTGACATTATAATTGATGTTTTATATTTGACTTCTTTATTAGCGCTCGTCCAAGCCTGAAAGATCAAAGTTACGACACCCATCACTACCTATCCTGCCCCGCCCTTCGTTCCCGTTCTTATTTTTGCCTGGAGTTTGTTAGCAATAGTCGAAATCAACCTAAACCATGCACGTACACCGTGCCCAAGTCTCCCAGAACATTACCCAACAATGCGAAACATGCGCATTAGCCCATCTCCAGTCCGGTGGCGCGCTGGGCGGCGGATCCGGATCAAATGTTGCAGTAACTAAAGGATTCCACTGTTCGGGGCCATATGGCCCTTGGCAAGTATTGACACTGACACCAAACTTCATGTTGGAATGCCCAGTCATAGTAAGGGTATTTACGGAGCGAGCAGAAAATGAAGAGTTACAGAAGTCCAGTGCCGCGCTCAAGACGGAGTTAGTTTCCGTCATCTTCTGTCCGGTGCTGTGACAAGACACAATGCTCGGAGTTGTCGTCGGCTTCATGTCTAGACCCGTTGCGCTCTCAGGCTGTTTCTGTTCGGTAGTGGGCCCAGGGGTAACCGTCGGTGAGGCTGTTGGCGCTGATATGCGCGTGTCTGCCATGCTTTTTGATGTGCACGCCGTGGCAGTGGTGGCGGGCGTTTCTTTCACGAGATACGCCATCCCAGACAAGGATGACCACTTAAATTGGGTCGGAGCGCTTTTCTGGAAGGGTATAGTGTAGGTATTGAATGCGTAGATGGTATCTATGTCCGTTACACTCGGGTTTAAAGAGGTGAACCTCTCTATCATCTCCTCGTTGAGCGAGCCGACCATGTCACCACACTCCGGGACCCAAATGCCCAAATCTCCTGCTGCCCCGTACGCAGTCATGAGCGATATGACAACGCTAATGAGGTACATTTGGAATGCGCATTATACTTGTAATGTTGCACTAAGCTAAAGGAGCGGGTATGAATTTAAACAAGCTGACTGGCACCTGTGGTCGGAAGTTAAATGGTAGGAATAGGCGCTCAGGACGCCTACTAACGATCCGCAGGGTAGCGTCCAATCAAATTGGCTGAAGGGTCCGTATTAGGCAAGTGGGCCGGACCGGTCAATGGCAGCAAAGTTGTTGCTGCTGAGAGCAGCTTCCTGGTGGGAAGAAAATTGCTTTTGGGTAGCTTTGGCGACAAGAGCGGCCCCACCTAGCAAGGGCTCCAGTAAAGCCACGGAAAACTATCGTCTTGTGGGTGGCATCGCAGGCAGAGCCCATTTCGACACTTTTTCGACACCGCCGCGTTTCTTGCTTGGGGGCGTGTGGGTAGATGATGTGAGGATAAGAGAAAGAATAGTCCACACAGCCCTGACCCTCACTTCACAAATTATACCCGAGGGGTCAATGTAGTCTATGATGGGCGAGAACTGTACGGAGTAGATTCCACTATTGTTTGTGTCTTGTGGGATTCTTCTTTGGACAGGGCGTGTCGCGAGAAGCCGCACGCCCTGACCGCACCGCCACACCTTAACGCCACCCAGCCGCGCTGTTTTCAGTCCGTTCCACCCTGGTGTCAATCTAACTTACTACGTACTCTGCAGGCGTCTAGTTTCACCAATCCGCCAGTAGTGGCTTACACCTTTCCTTTCAATGGCCGATGGGATTCGCGTAGCGTTACTCTGACACGCCCCGCCGACTGGTGGTTGTGAGTACTATACTGTATTATGCCCCGTTTGCCCGCTTTAAATACCACAATCCTGTACTATTGTACGTTGATATTCTCCTACTACAAAGCTTCGTTCCACTACAATGGAAATGCCAATAATTGCACATTGAAATCTTTTCCCGACAACCGACATTCAGCCAACTACAGAACGGAATGATGAGTGGGGCCTCGGCATTGGGGTTCCAACTTCCACAGGAGGTCAGAAACGAGGACAGTGAGGACCAAAGTGTAATCAAAAAGAGAAATGCATCACTCGGGTGGCAGCGTCCACACTGCTTTTCGGGCCTTGGCAGGGAAATATGCTTCGTCTTCACGGTTGTTACATCCACCTTGACTGCTGAATATTACATAGGAGGGTTTAACGTCATACAGCCGCACGTTGCTCAGCATTTCAACGGTCCTGACACGGCATGGCCAACTGCTGCCACCAGTTTGACGACAGCTGCTCTACTATTGCCGTTCGCTCGCCTCTGCGACATTTACGGTAGCAGACGTCTGTTTCTATTTGGTCAGATTTGGTTGGGAAGTTGGGCTGCTGTTGCTGGCTTCAGCCAGAACAGTGCAATGTTGATCGCTTGTCGTGCCATGCAAGGCATCGGATCCGCGGCAACTCTTCCAGCAGGAATGGCCATGCTCGGTTGCACTTACCGACCCGGGCAACGAAAAAACGTGGTTTTTACCATCTACGGGGCTTTTGCCAGCATCGGTTTCTTTTCTGGCCTCTCGGTGGGTGCTGTGGCAGTCGAGTACTTGGCATGGCAGTGGTACTTCTGGATAGGTGCGATTTTCGGGCTCTGTGTTGCTGCCGCAGCGTTCGCAAGTCTACCCAAAAACACAGTGGTGCAAGGAAAAATCAAGTCAATGGACTGGTGGGGCACGTTGACAATTTCTCCGGGCCTTGTTCTTGTTATGTTTGCATTCCTGGAGGGTAAGCATGCGCGGAATGGGTGGAAGGAACCGTATGTTTACATCTCGTTCACTATCGGTTTAACTTTTTTAGCTGCTGCGTCCTATACGCAAGTGCGGAAGTCTGCAGCACCGCTGCTCACGCCGAAGATCCTTAGGACGAAGTATGTTGTCCGCCTTCTTCTAGGTTCGTTCTGCCTTTACGGCACCTTTGGAATATTTCTTTATTACGGAAGTCTTTTGTAAGCAGGAGGTTGTTGCTACGGTACCTGTTCTTTCACTGACAACGTCGCATAGCTTTACGACGGTGCTCCATATGAACCCGCTTCTGACGGCGGCATGGTTTGCACCCCTTGCTGCGGGTGGTATTCTTCTGGCTGTTGGTGGCGGCTTTTTCCTGCACGCCATCCCCAATAGATCGCTCTTGATTATTTCAAGCCTCGGTCTCACGGCTTCTGTCGCTTTCTTGGCCTTCGTTTCGTCAAACATGGGCATCAAAGCGCTGGACAACAGCCATTCGTATTGGGCGTACATTTTTCCAGCCATGGTTGGAGCAACTGTTGGCGTCGATTTGGTGTTTAATGTTGGTAGCATATTCATAACCACGGTGACATGGGAGGAAGACCATTCAGCTGCCAGTGCAATGATTACCAGTGTTCTGTACCTGGGAATTGCTTTCTGGCTAGGTATAGTCGATCTCGTCCTTTCCATCATTGACCAGGCTGGTATGGCTGGTATTTCCAGTGAACACCTGCCGTTCAAAGTTGGCGCCTATACAGGAATAGCTCTTTCAGGACTTGGACTGTGTCTTTTTATGACCATTCCGATCGGGAAGGCTGAGCCTGTCGTGGCGTTCGACGACGAACCGCGACTGACATAGTGGTGACGCCACTGCAACGTGTTTGTCTCATGATCTCTCAGGTTGGAGGAAGGAAAAACCATCTATTTCGTGGCCTATATACAGCTCCAGTCCTATTTTATCTGCCTTTAGTCTTACGGTATTCCGTATGGTCCTAGTAACAATGCTAAAGCACTGCGGAATACTTTCCTATGCTCATTCCACTCTGGTGTCCGCCTTTTCCTAGCCAATTTGGCCCCTCATGACATTTACTCACGCTCTATTGGCGCCTTAGGGTGCAAACTCGACACTGGTTGTATTGCCTATTGGCCAGGGAAGTCGATTGTAATACTATCTGTGTCCAGGTATCATTCGCAAGCCGCAAGCTTCACTTGCTGAAAATAAAAATGGCTCGGCTGGCGCGTATGACATCTCATACGACGCTTGGAAACTATGTTTTCTTCGGAAAATCAGCCTAGGACGAGCCTCGCCTTGGTGGCGGCGTACAGATGCAATACGAGTCATTGACACAGACAAGTGCAAGTATCTATTTCATGGAAAGAAATTATTCCTCAGTGACCCCAATAAGTATAAAAACTCATTGAGTCTTGATGGCTGGGCAAGTAAAAACTATAAGCTGCTAAATATTCAAGACGCACAGTGCAAATATGGTTATGATGAAGAATGCAAACTTTACTTGGCGACAAGTAGCCAACCTGGTTGTCCCCACATTTAGACTCGATGATGCCAACTGAACTTAAGGTCATAAATACACAGTATGGCACAGGTATTATAACACAGACACTGCTTAGCTTTTGGAGTTAAATTGTGGTATGGACAAGCTAGTACTGTAGCCAGACCATTTTTCAAAACGCCTTTAAAACTTATAATCCAAGACAAAATGGCCCGAAGCTGCCATAGCAAAGAGCATTATCAACGTTAAAAAATATCAAAGAACGGCCTATTTGTATTACTTAGTATGCATTGCCCATAGTTAACTTACGGTTCTTCAAGCTTCAGATATTGACGGGAACATAGCTCCATTCTGCAAGTGAGGCAGTTCAATTTAGTTCTACCCAACCACCAGTAAAAGGCTGGAACTCAAATGACAGGCATGAGTCCGTATGACGGCCCCCCTTTCCACCGTTGTTGCCTATGGCATAGAGTGAGTGCCTAGTAACGAATAGAAGGAGGGGTGGCTCTTACACTCGTTGAAAGCGCTTTTCATAATCTCAATGCATTTCTTGTCGTCTCTTTTCTCGACCTCGTCTTTGCATTTGGGATTCCAAAGATTCCACGTTAGAGAATGCAAATACCAAGTGAAGTCCTCATTATGAGTCTGAAGAGCACGTATGAATGTGGGGTTTTTGCTGCTGAGCAAGTCTCGCTGCATCTCACAAAACTTTTGGCTAGTGTACTCCAACTCATCTGGGTTTGTGCCACCAACAACGTTCGCAGTACTTCCATGGCAGTTTATGCTACCTGTAGATAGTGGCCGCATGGATGTTACTGTTGAAGGTAGGGTCGTCCTGCCCGGGGATGGACCTGATGCAGCCGTACCAGCGCTGGTAGCGCCAGTGGGCTGCTGCAAATACAGATAAGGAGTACATAACGCGGTTCCTTCCTTAGTAACAGTACCGGTCACCCAAGTTGCTGGTGGGACTGCAGAACTTGGCGGCACAGTAAACTTCTGACTCGGAAGTATCATGGTGGGGTTCATGTTGGGGTTCCGATCAACTATATCATCCTGACCAATAGAAAGGGCATTTGCGGCCGCAGCCACTGTGTCGTCCACTTGTACAACCCACACTCCGAAAGGAGCAAGTTCGCACGCATGCGACAGCGTAAGTAAAGTCAGGCCCGCTAGCAACTTCATTGTTCTTGATGAATAGCCACTGTCTAAGGCTGGGCTGGCACTTAGTAAGTAGAGACGTGGCTAAGTGGCACGCGACTGCGTCTTAAATGGTGGCGGCGTACCTCAACGATTGCCCGTTTAGGGTCCAGTTTGTGATGCGAAAAGTGGTGTGGCTAAAAGGCGACACTAGTCAATCCGTGTCTGTAAGCGGCTCACTATAAAACTAAGCGCATGCAAATGCCAATATCGGCAATTACGATACCGGTACACTGTTAGTGGTTTAAGTGCTGTATAGTGCTGTACTTTCCCGCGGCGGAAGCTAATCCTTTTAGATTAGTTGAAATGAGTGTTCCTTCGTCTGATATAACTGTGACATTGACGATATTACTCGTTCATGACGATGCGTCGTGTGAGTTGGCGAGTCACAATATTTTGCTAGCACTGCCAACAAACGCGACTTCTACCATAGCTGCACCGGATTTTTGGAATATCCTGACTCAACTGGGTGTAGACATGAATGAAGTTCGAGACGTTAATACATTTCAAGCTGACAGAGCTTCCATTACGCTTAGCTCGCAGCGAGTGACAGAACCGCAAAAAAGCCAGGAGTTGCAAGACCTTGAAGAACAGCAGATCTTGGCAATCAGAGCTAATCACGAAAAGCTAAAAAGCCTGTCTAAAGAAGCCAAAGAATTGCAGGAGATAATCAAGAATAAATGGGTTGAGAAAAGGACTTTGGACGAAAAGCTTCAAAGTACGGTAGAGAGGATATACAGTCTTCAACGACAAGAGGATCACGGCAGTGGGGGTATGCGTGGGATGGAGTGTGATGCGCATTACGAAGAATTAGATTTATTTGCAGACACAGAGTAATAAACCAATTGCCATAAATAAGTGTAATTACTACCGTAACAATAGTATTGTGTTCAAGCAGAATATATTTGATTGAATTTATGGTAATCCTCCAGCACCTGGGCCAAGCGGTCAAATATCATGTTGCATTGAAATAGCTGAGCGTCTTGGGAGCTAATGCGCTCATATGCTTCTGCAAGCTTCGTTTGAAAATCGTTAAACGACGGTGTTGAGATGGCCACCTCCGCAGAGCCTGTACTTGCACCGGCAGTTTCTTCGCAAGGTTCGAACAATACAGGCTTACCGTCATGCTCGGTTCGCAAAAATGCTTGAAACCCACAGCCTATATTACAGAGTAGGGATTTACAGTCTCGTGTGCCGAGTCTGCTTAAACATTTCCCGAATATGTGGTTGATTGCTGGTTGGACAACTCGCCAACCGTATATCTCATTGCGGTGCGGAAGTAGCCGGATTCTTCTTGGCGGCATAACAATGCCGGTAGTCGTCTCTGCCTTAACGTCAGTCTAATCAACTATTAAATAGTGCATCTTAATAGGGTGTGTGCTGTCTCGCACCGATGTGGGAAGCAAGGGCAAGCCGACAGTCCGTTCTAAGCTGCTTCAGAGCAAGGGAAGAGTTGCGCATTGTTTCAGGGTTGCCGTTATGTGCTGCAATTTGAAGTCGTCGACACAGTTGGACGTGGACACCCGCCTTAAGTAAACGGAGTAGCGGTCATGATTTAGTACGTCTACTATATTGCCCGATTATGGCTCTTCTTTTGCTGCTATATAAATGGATATAGCCGGTTTACTTGGCTTTTGCGCCGCATATCCCTGGTGTCCGTATTCCAAGGTCTTCACTGCAAAGCACCTCAACTATAAATGAATTCAAGAATTGGTAGAACTATGGTGAATTTTGAGAGTGAAGCTTCCTGGGCTCAAGCCAAGTTAAGACCACTATCATGGTGCCTACGGTTTGGACAGTCTGTGCTTGCAGGAACTGGAATCGCACTACCTTCAAACGCGAGCTTGGTGACAGCCTTGGCGTCGGCTTGTAGCTACCTCGACAGTGTAAAAGCTCTCGTTGTTTCCGATAATGGAATGGCGATACATTTCAGACGGGTTGTTGTTGCATTATTTTGCTTGTGGTTGTGCAGACTTGTCTTGGTCTCAGTTCTCTGGCGGCTGTGCATTTTGGCCATTCGTACTATTGTACGTGCAACTCCACTGGGCCTAATTACGTGGTTTGTATTTTAGCCTTCAAGTTCGCCAAAGGTGTTTTAGAGCGGATCAATTTGACCGTATACCGTATGCTACACATATTTTGCCTTAAGCAGAGTACATGCTCCTTAAGAAGCGAAGCCTAGTCGGAGGAAAAATAGAAAAGTATTTTCACTGGTTAGCTAGGAGCTCAAAACTCTCAAACGCCGGATTTAAATTCTCATCCGTAAGCTTGCGTTCCCTACAGGCGGACGAAGAGTAGAGCCGCCAAACTGAATTCATAGTTGCTCTAAGTATACCAAGATTATCTTGAGAATCCAGATCTGTCGGAGGCCAATGGCGTCCCAAGACGTCATGTCTGTCCTAAGCCAGGGTTGTCCCAAGACGCCTGACCTGTCCCAAAAACACCACCATCAGCTCAGAACAAATTTTTGAAAACGCGTCAAATTTTGGATTTTTAACTGTTAATCTGTGTACCCCTAGGGGTGTGACTTATTCTACGCGTTAAAACGCGTCGAATAGGCAGAAATGGCTCCTAAATGGCCACAGGTAAACAATGGCCCGGAGAACATCAACGAGCACGCCATATACCTCAAGGATGCATGTAGCCAATTGCAGGCAGTGGAAAGAGGCAGGCAGAATCAGGTGCCATGGAATATAGTACAGCCATATTTGGAATCAACTGTTGCGCTCATCGGCAAGGTCCTTCGGCAGCCTGCTCTGCGCGAGATCCTCCACCAAGTCAAGGAAGCGACAAGGTGCACACAGAACTTACAGAACGACGTCACCATCATCAAGAACTCCGTGGGACTGAGCACTACTCCACTAAATTCGTCTAACTTTAACGGAACAAGGGGAACGTTGTCTTGGGCACAGGTCGCTGCCCATGCCAAAGGCTCCCCGCCACTCCCTCCCCCAGCATCTCTGAGCCCGCCGACCTCGAAGAACCAACCCACAGTTACAGCATACAAAGATCGAGTGGTCACAGTTAAGCTTAAAGACCAAGGAATCATCAAAAATCACCGGGCACACCCAGCAAAGTGGACAAAGCAGCAGGTCGAGGCGTCCGTACACTCTAGCACAACCACCAGAGCGGTCAAAGTTGTCGCGGCACACCAACTCAAAAGCGGCGACATTCAGATAGTCACGAATACAACAGCCGAAGCCACACAGCTCAAAGAAAACCAACGGTGGCTCAGAGGCCTCGGAGAACATGCAGAACTTATCGTGCCAACCTACGGAGTCATCGTCCACGGCATCCCTACCAACTCCATCAATGTCAAGGACCAAGAAGCGACGACCCAACAAATGCTCGCCGACAACCACACAGTGATCCCAAATGCCAAAATTTCATACATTGGATGGCTAACCAAAGAGTCCAACCTCAAGCGAGCATCGTCGATCGTCGTTGAATTCGCAGAACCGGAGATGGCGAACGCCATCATCTACGCTGGCATGGTTTGGGATGGCCAAATTCACCAATGCCAGCTCTACGACCGCGCCTGCCGGGTAAAACAATGCTTCCGCTGCTACCACTACGGTCACATTGGCACTCAATGTAACGCACCCCAAGTTTGCGGCTATTGCGCGGAGCAACACGAGACAAAACTCTGCAGACAGAAGGGCCTGGAGGGATTCAGTCCTCGCTGCGCAGTTTGCAATGATGCTCATACGGCATGGAGCAATGCCTGCCCAGCAAGGAAGAAAGAACTACGAAGAGTGGAACAAGCCAAGGAGGCTCGGAGCATCTACTGGCATGTTCCTCTGAAGGAGAAACCCACAACTGAAAGTGCAACCCAACGGCGCAGCAGCAACGAACGCAGCTACAACGAGCGCCATGAAGACCGCGCACAGGCAGACACGATTCTGACGCAACCGGCGCCCAGAGACCTGCAAGAAACCGTAAGGTTAATTGCGCCACGCGACCACTCCCCACAGCCAGAACGCGCCCCCCAGCAAATGATGGAGTCGAACGTAGACCGGACACTCGCCGAAGCCTACGTACCGCATGGAACAACCGAATCGGAAACTCCCCCGGCAATATCCATTGAAGAAATCTGGGGAACGCCAGCAACGCAGGGAGACCCCACCCAACAGAACGAACTAACCATCGATCCACAACTCCTGGCTGCAGACGCAAACGGACCCCTTGCACTGGAAAGAGTGGACAGCAGTCCACAGCTATCCCCATACCCGGCGGACAGAATAGAGGGGATGTCAACGCAGCAAGCCGAGACATGGTTGCGAAATTTGGATGGGGACGATGGTTGCCCCTCAGCAGGGGGCGCCACAGCAAATATACCGTCACCCATTACATCCCTTGCAACAGACACTCGCACAGCGCAAGGAAATATCTACAAGGGGTGTCAATGCCCATCGCACCAAGATATCTACAGCGACTGGCCAACCAAAGATGCTGAGATAACAATTTCCCGATGCATGAGGAGATGTGTGTACTGCGGGCACGACTTCCAGGTAGCCACAGAGCTCCGCAAGCACATGAGAAGGAAATACGCCGCAAGGAACATCTCAGTCGCAGTTGAGACGAAGAACAGATGGGGTGCCTCTTCTCCATCGTGGACTCGCCGACGATGTACGGAATCCCCGCCTCGTCAGCGGCCAGTACGAACCACCAGGAGCCGGTCCTTCACAGACAGTACAGGTGCAGCACGACGTGAATGGTAGGACAACGGGAATTACGCATCTTACAGTACAACGTGTGGAAATCAAGAGATGTCGTCCTGGCTAGCCTTTTCCAAAACCCGCGAATCAGCGACTACGACATTTTGGCAATTCAGGAACCATGGCGTAACCCATTTATCAACACAACATACCACCCGCTTAAAGCGCACTTCCAACTAACATACCTTGACGATACTGCGACAAGAGTATGTTTGTACATTAACAAGCGGATCGATCCCAGCAACTGGAGCGTCTCATACATTTCTAAGGATATCATAAGCCTATCAATGCGTCACTCAAGCTCTGGAAGAATGATCCATATTTTCAATGTCTACAACGAAATAGGAACCAGCACGCTCTCGATACTGAGCGAAGCTCTTGGCAGACTGGACCCTAACGCCGAGCTGGTCGTACTTGGAGACTTCAACTTACACCACCCTCTCTGGTCAACGGCACATATACGCCCAGGTGGGCTACCAAGCGCTGAAGGCCTAATCACCATCGTTGAGGATTTCCAGCTGCACCTGTTGACAGAGCCTGGAACCCCAACACATCGATGGAAGGACGGGGAGTCGACGATCGACCTCACATTCGCGTCCGAGGCACTTATACCCCACGTGTTCCAATGCAAGATTGACAGGGACATGGACTGTGACTCAGACCACCTTCCGATCGCACTAGCCGTTGGCTGGGACTGGAAAGTAGCGACCCGAATACGGAAACGCCTATGGGCCAAAACAAACATAGAGATACTCCGTCAGACAGTCAAGGAACGCCTTGCACCTGGCTGTGAGGCCTCCGAGCTCAGTGACAAGAATGGCATTGACGTATGCGTCTCCGGCATCATCGACGCGCTTAACGAGGGCATTGAGGCATCAACACCTTGGTCAAACCCGTCCCCGCGTTCAATTGCAGGCTTTGACCAAGAATGCAAGGACATCTGCACCGAAGTCCAACAACTACGCCGAAGGTGGCAGCAAACCCGGAACGAAGACGACTTCGAAGCTTATCGACAAGCACGCAATCGGAAGGGTAGGCACATCCAGAAACTCCTTCGTAACACGCATCGCCAAAGAGTTGAGGAAGCATCAGCTACCAAATCAGGCCTATGGAAGTTGGTCAAGTGGGCCAAGAACAGGCACAACATAGCGCCTACGTGTACACCAACACTCGTGAAGCCAGACGGAGGGCTGGCGGAGCAACCCTCAGAAAAAGCTGAGGTGCTCCGCCGTTCGCTCTTTCCGCCGCCGTCCCAAGCCGACCTCTCGGACATAGATGGGTATCAGTACCCGCCACCAATTGAATGTCCTGAGATTACCGTACCTGAGGTCGAGAAAGCAGTGCGGTCGGCGTCCCCAAACAAGGCTCCAGGAGCTGATGGGATCACGAACTACATATTACATAAAACGCTGGATATCCTGCTCCCAAGCTTGCACAAGCTATTCAACGCATGCCTCGAACAAGGCTACTGCCCGAAACATTTTAAAGAAACGGTCACAGTAGTACTCCGAAAGCCGGGCAAGGGCGATTACACGCAGCCGAAATCATACCGGCCGATTGCGCTCCTCAACACATTAGGAAAGGCACTGGAAGGTATAATTGCGACTCGGCTTACTTACTTGGCGGACACCTACCATCTCCTGCCCAACCGTCATACCGGCGGGCGGAAACTTGCCTCAACCGATCATGCAATTCACTTTCTACTTCAACGTATTCACCAAGCCTGGGCGGAAGGCATGGTGGCTACATTATTGCTGCTTGATGTGTCAGGAGCTTATGACAATGTATCGTTCGAGCGACTGCTGCACAATCTTCGGAAACGGCGTGTTGACTACAGGATTGTACGATGGGTAGCTTCGTTTCTAACCAGCCGTACGACAACCCTCAAGTTACAGGAGTACACGGCACCGTCGACGCCGATCGAAACTGGTATTCCCCAAGGCTCACGCTTATCACCCATTCTCTATCTGTTCTACAATGCGGATTTGATTGAAGAATGCAAGACACAGGATACGGAAGCGGTCGGATATATTGATGACGTGTCTATGCTAGCTGTAGGCACGTCGGCATCCCGTAACTGCAAAACTCTCAAGGCAATCCACCGCAAAGCGGAAGACTGGGCAAAGAAACACTGTTCCCAATTCGCACCAGCAAAGTATAAGCTAGTACACTTTACCAGAGACCCCAAGGCAAACCACACACACGCCCTCCGCCTGCCTCACGCCACGATCAGAGCCTCCACTTCGTGCAAATATCTTGGTGTACATATGGACACTAGACTACTGTGGAACTACCACCGTGAGAATATCGAGGTTAAAGCCACTAAACGCCTCTCAGCCCTCGCGGCCTTGGCATCCTCGACTTGGGGTACAGGCCTGATCAATCTCAGACAGGTTTATAGAGCTATGATTATCCCACAGATGCTCTATGGCTGCTCTGTGTGGCACGTTCCCGGCAAGTGGCCTGGTAGAGGAGGTGCTGACATGTTAGCTGTTGTCCGAAAGATCCAACGCCGCGCGGCTCAAATGATCACTGGAGCCTTCCGAACAACAGCAGCAGCCGCGGTAGACGTGGAGGCACACCTGCTGCCGGTGGAACAGCAAATGGAGCAGACAACGCTGGAAACCGCTATGCGTATCAGGACAACACCGTTGTATGACGAAATGGCATCAACAGGAAATTTGGTGCGTAAGGCACAGAGCCCGCTCGATCGGCTCTCTAGTATCCTAGAGCAAAAATTCGATGTGAAGCTCGACCGCCTCGAGAAGCGTCAACCACATGTGGTGCCGCCATGGTGGCTTCCGCCAGACGTCTGCATCAGTGAGTGCGCCGAAAAGGCGATTCAGGAACACGACAGTACAGATCCCGACACATTCCGCATCTACACCGACGGGAGCGGTATCAACGGCCATGTTGGTGCTGCGGCTGTGGCGCCGTCGGTTCGGATGGACGGCGTCATCACTAAACGGATGGAATACATGGGCCTCACAACAACTTCTACGGTGTACGCAGCCGAGCTCAAAGGGCTAGTCCTAGCTCTTCAAATCGTTCTCGACATAGACGCAGCGACAATCTTGCCGGGTAAATGTGCGATCTTCACAGACAACCAAGCCGCATTACAGGCTATGCGCAACCCGAAGGCTCCGTCAGGCCAATACATCTTGGTCGAGGCAATCCAAGCACTCAATAAAGTGCAAGACCGAGGATGGGTGGTACAACTCCGTTGGGTCCCAGCACATGTGGGAGTTCAAGGAAATGAAACTGCGGACCGCGCCGCAAAAGAAGCTGCTGGGTTCAATCCAATAACCCAGAAACATGAACCGCCACAACTCGAACCGGAAGGTCTCCGGACCTTGACAGCAACGACAAAATCCAACATTCGCAAAACGATGCGAGGCGAATGGGACCTGGCTTGGGAAAAGGCCAAACACGGTAGGGAACTCTTCAAGCTCGGGGTCCGTCCCGGCAAGGACGTCCTCGACACACACACAGACACACACAGAGCTATCAGCTCAGTCATCACCCAGATGCGCACTAGCAAAATCGGCCTACGTGCATATCTGCACGCCATCAACAAGGCCGACGATGACAAGTGCCCATGTGGCTACGGTCGCCAGACCGTGCACCACATCCTGCTCGAATGCAGGGACTGGGCTGAGGAGCGACACAAGATGTGGGCAGGCAAGCGACCATGCGTTGACCTCA